>OMNN01102785.1:8955-21614 GCA_900302755.1 Chromis chromis
CATGTTGTGTGTGTCTGTCTATGTTGTGTGTGTGTTTATGTTGTGTGTGTCCATGTTGTGTGTGTGTGTGTGTGTGTGTGTGTGTGTGTTGGCTTGCTACAGGGCTGACACCGGCACCATGCTGCAATTAGCCAAACAAGAGACAATGACATATTGAGCGCTGCTAGCACCTTCTGTTAGTCAGCCTGCAAATCCCTCTTCGGGCCATAGCTGCTGACACAACTACAGTTATCATCCTGAGCGGCGTCACACACTATTTCTATCTGAGACAACAAAGCTCCACATTTCTGAGTAAAGGGCTCAGAATGTGAGTCTATTTAAAGTCCAAGATAACACACACTCGGAAGATACTATGCAATGACGTCTTTTATGAGCGTGTAATTTTGTAATAGCTTCCAAATGATTTCCTAGGAGGTTTCTTGGAAAGAGGAATATAATTTTGTACTAATTATTAGGAAACTGGGAAACGTGTTCAGTTGGCACTCTTCTAATTAGTTGTTTCAAATTAATTTTGATCGTGAACAGAGTGTTTTAGTTGGTGCACAGCAAGTCTGCTGAACATGCAAAAGCATTTAAAAATAAATTGTTACCAAAGCTGGTATTCTAACAATGTTTTTTAACTGCACCTTAATCTCTTTAGCAAAGGCATTTGACTGAATTAAATCCTTGGTAATAATGTGCTGTAAGTTCCCCTATTTAGTAGAGACTGATTCATCGGCCTCATCATGATATATTGGTATCAGCATATATGTTTATATGAAAGAACATAAACCAGAAAAAGAGGCTTGCAATAAGTTTAAAATGGTGTCATCAGATTGTGTTTGTAATACTCTTACGGTCAGTTCATGCTTATCGTGTCCGTGTCCACAAGGGTACACATGATGTTAATTTCGTCATCCGGCTCAGTCCGCGAGGGACCGTCAATGTGCAGCTCTAACTTTGTGGAATTAGTTGTTCTAAAATCTCCAGAAATCAAGCACACCTCAGAAATATCCACTGACACAATGCTACAGTCAAATCTGTAAGTAGCTACTATATCCTGTAAAAATCACCCCATGTGCTTTTCTGTGTTCGATATTAGGAGCAATGCAACGGTCTGTGCAAACCAGTGTGGCCTTATTGTAACATGAACAAAATCGCAGAAAGCATGATTTGGCACTTAGAATTACATGCAGCAAGCAGAGCTACGGTGCTGCGAAGTCAAGCTTTGTCTTCATGGTAAGCTGCTAGTTTGGGAAATCTGTCACTGTTAACTTAGTAAACTACAGCCTCATTTAATACAAAAGCTTATTTTTAAAGAACTTAAACCGTAAAAAGAGTTAAAGTGGCGTCACCGTATAGTTTGTCCAGCAGAGTGCGTTACAGCTGTTCAGTTCATGCCTTTTGTGTCCGTGTCCGCAAGGGTACATGTGATGTAAAGTTCGTTATCCAGCTAAATCCGTGAGGGACTGTCCAGGTACAGACCAAAATTAGCTGAATTAGTTCTAAAATCTCCAGAAATCTTGTGCGCGACACACCTCCCAAACATCTACTGACACGATGCTACACATAGCTTGTCCAGCAGAGTGCTCTGTGACTACATTGTTCATAATATTCTTAAGGCCAGTTCATGCTTTCTACATTTGCATTCGTAAATTTCATCATCCACCCAAGTTTGCTGGCAGATGTGTAGTGGGAAGTTCTAAAATCTCCAGTAGTCCTGTGCTCGGCACATTTCAGGAATATCCACCGACACAATGCTGGAGCCCAATTTGTAAGTAGCTGCTTTATGCTTTAGCTGTGACTACATTGTTTGTAATACTCTTAAAGCCAATTCACACTTTTCACGTTTGTATACAGGTCTACAAGGCGACATGTGATGTGAATTTAGTCATCCACCAAAATCTGCTGTCACATGCTCAACACGCTTCAACTGTGCATGTGCCAGAAAAAGGATTAAAACAAATATTCGGCATGAGGAGAGAATGTACAAGAAGATGCCCGGACAGCCACACCTTTGTAACTCATCATTAACAGAGTTGTAATTGAAGAAGTCGCTGCAGGACTTTGGATGTCCTTTGACTTGAGCATGCTTTCCATCGACGGAGCCCAGACACAGTGTGAAGTTGTAAGGTAGACCTTGGTAAATTAGTGGTTGTAATTAGGGCAACACTACAGCAGTGCATGAACCTTTTTTTTCTTCTTCGCAGTAGTAAATTTTGTTTTTGCCAAGTACATGAACAGTACAATGCCATGTCTTGCAAGTCAATTTCTCCACCTATCATTCAAACTGTTGAAAGTGTAATTATGTACTCCAAATGACAAAGAAGACCTTTAGTCACAGTGAGACTCAAGCTCCCGCTGAACCGCACAAAGCTGCCGTGACCCAAAAAAAGACAGTAAAGTGCAGCAACAACAACTTGATCCTTCAGTGGCTTCCCACCAGACAAACAGCAGTACCTCCTGGGTGTATTTTATAGTCTGTACCTCTTTTGTTTGGTGATGTTAAACTGCCGCAACTTACCAATGATATCTCAGCACAAGTGTGTTTACAGACAACCTAAGCAGCTCCTTATTTCTAATTAGCGCACCTATTTAAGCCATCAGCATTTACACATAACACCACTGTGTTTGTGTTGACAGTTATTTGTATGCTTATAATGATGTTTAACAATGTCACATTCGAAATGAAGGTACCTTATGAACCAGATGGAAAACTGCTGTTCCTTTTATTGTTCTTACATTCGTGTTATACACCGATCAGCCACATCATTATGGCCACTGACAGGGGAAGTGAATAACATTGATCATATTGGTACGTATGTGGTGTTCTGCTGGAAAACCTTGGATTTTAACATCTGTGTTGATGAGACTTGTCCCAGAATAAGCACACTCCCTCATGCAAATGGAAATCCCAAATGTTACTGGCCTACCACCGCAGGAAAATGCACCCCACCAAATGGCAAAATCACCCAAGATGTTGATTTGACCGCCAAACTTCCTAGACCCCATTCTGATCCAGCATCAACAGGATGCAGTAGAACAGGTTTGATTGACAGAGGCCCCACTGCACAAGCCAGAGTACCCAAAGGATCCACTGCCAACGTCTTGATGCCAGACCCCATAAGACACCCTGAGAGGTCCTCTTGTCCATACCCAATGGTTCAGAGCATTTTTGACCACATAAGGGGGACCAACACATTATTAGGCAGGTGGTCATAATGTTATGCCTGATCAGTATATACAGCCAACCCATTTGACTTATGGGTTTTTAAATGCAAACATATTATCTGTCTTGTTTCATATTTGCCACATCAAGCTAAAAAAAAGAGAACACTGTGGCTAAAGAAGACCCCGACAATGGAACTGACTATCATTAACAGCCTATTATCAGGCCTGCTCCCCTATACCATGATGGAGAGCCTCATCACACAGGGGGAAGAGCCATTTTCCTAAAAGAACTTCTCTCCCAGTCTGTGACAAGGACAAAAAGTCAGCTCGATCAGTGTGGAGGAAGTGGAAGAGGATAAAAGATTGAAGTAAATAGTAATGAAAGCAGGCAGAGGAGTTGGGGAAATAATGAAAATGAACTGAGGAGGTATATTTGTATGTGTACGTGACAGCTAAGTGAAAGATGAATGAGAGTGCTGAAAAAGGGCGGGGAAATGCACACTTGGGAGACTAAAGTTGCTGTATTTATCCCTGAAAAGTGTTTGGCACAAACTGCAGGTCTAGACAGCATGTAGCAGGAATGAGGACGTGTTATGTAACGGCTGCCCTTGATGCTGCATTCATACTCTTTTTGCTTACAAAATACTCCAAAATGTTCTCTCAGGACTCATGTTTTACATGTTTGGATACTGTAATTGTTATACTGAGAAAAGAAAGTCATACAAAGGGAAATTTGCTCATTATTTTTGCTGTACTACAATATTAAACAAGGTGGGAATGCACACAGAGACAACTTTCCCTTCTATAGACACCGATCAGGCATAACTTCATGACCACCTGCCTAATATTGTGTTGGTCCCCCTTATGTGGTCAAAAATGCTCTGAACCATTTGGCATGGACAAGAGGACCTCTCAGGGTGTCCTATGGGGTCTGGCACCAGGACGTTGGCAGTGGATCCTTTGGGTACTCTGGGTTGTGCAGTGGGGCCTCTATCAATCAAACTGGTTCCACTGCATCCACTTGATCAGAATGGGGTCTAGGAAGTTTGGAGGTGTTTGGGTGTCTAAGTCTCATCAACACAGATGCCGAAATCCATCAGAACACCACATAGTACCAATATGATCAATGTTATTCACCTGTCAGTGGTCATAATGTTGTGGCTGATTGGTGTATATATTAATAGGCTTGTTTATATTATGCACAAATGTGTATAAAAGGAGGCCTAATTTATGAAATAGTTTAATTACTAATTTGCCAGTGGTGTTTACAGGCCATCACATAAGATAAGATAGCTATTACTACTGTATCAATCCATTCTGCCTCTCCACTGCCATTATCCTCACATTATTCTCCAGGGTTGGGCTTTATATAGCACACACGTACCTGAGTGTAAATGACATTATTCCCCCCAGAGAAGGCCTCATCTTCCTCCATTTTCTTTCCCTCACAACTCGTTAAACATCCAGAACAAAAGACAGAAACAGAAAAACAAGTCTAGTCTGACAATTCATACATTTTTAGTTTTGAGAACTTTCTGAATCTCACTCTTCTTACAACTAAAATTCTTCCAAGCAGTTTGAAAGTATTATCCTCAAAATACTTATTTTTTTATATAAACAACAACTCAGCAGCAGGGACAAAGACGATACATCAATCCTGTGACAGCTTGTTAGCAGATAAGAAACACGCTCGCAGATCTACAAAGGACATACTGACAAACTGCAGATAAAGATGTGTATGTTGTGCAGACGCTCTGACAAAAAAAAAGAAAGAAAGACATTTTTAAAAACGGGGGTCGTGACTAGTGTCATCTCATTATGGACTGTGCCCTTTCTCTTTCACACATTTCAGTCAGTCCACTTGTGACACTCGCACACACTCACGCGCACAAAAGCAATGAAGCTTCTGCGGTCTTAATTAGGGGCCTGGTGGAAACAACCGGCACCCATTCTCATTCACCCTCCCCGCTCTTATGAATATTAACGCTGTCATTCATGAATATCAAGATGCATTTGAAATTCAGAATGCTGTTGTACCTTTACCCTACTACTCTACTCTGACCTTTTATGGGAACTTTTCAGTGCGGATTCCTAAGTATCGGCTGCTGATCATTTCATGTCAAGGATATGTGGCTTCTCCTCTCCACCTGAGCTACCTGTTACAAAACGCTTACATAACAAAAAATTACATAAAACCTTGTTAATGTGGCTGAAACGGCCTTCCTAATGACAAAGTATTCACACAGAATGAATGATGGCTTTCACAGCAGTTGTATTCACTGTCACCATAATACTCCATGTGTCCTCAGTAGGTGGTTGTCTCCTGTTGGGATTACGTATCGTCCAGGAGACAAGGGAAAAAAAATGGCCCACATGTCCTTCTTCTTTCCAGAAATACTGAATAGAGAAGCCCACTGCATGTAACACACAGCATCCTCTCTGTGCGAGCAATGAGTAATGTTTGGAAATGGAGGGATGAAGACCTTTTTGTTTTGTAACAGCTCAGAGAGCATGAGTGATGCCAGCTGAGCCACAGGGGCATGAGGTGGGTAGTGTGTGAGTGACTGAGTGTGTGTGTTTGTGTCTATGTGCAAGTGTGTGTTTGTGCAGCGAGAGAGAGAGAGAGCGCTTTTTTTATAACCCAACTTACGTGAAGTAGTATGTGTGTATGCGTGGGCACAAGCGTGGAAGGTGTGAGTGTAGTGAAGAGTGTGTGATGCGTGGGAGGCGCATGTGTATGCTTTCATGCACTGTGGAGACTAGCGCTCTGGGAAATATTGGTTTCTTTGTGCTGTTGTCACATGTACAGTACATGTTTGCTTGCCTTGTTATCGTCCGCCACTTGATTTCTTTTCTCGGTATCTATTATATCCACAAATTACTTTTTCTTCCCTTTTTCCCAGAGACTGAGAGCTCCTCTACCTACTCCCATTTTCCCAGCATTAAACAGCTCATCTTACTCTACCACCTCCACCACTGCAGTTATATAAAAACACATTAAAAGAGGGCAATTATCTGTGACTTTCAACAGGTTCAACAACGAACCCAAAATGTTTTGAGTGATTTTTTTGGGCTTATGTCATGGTGTAGCTGGGACTAGGAAAAATCTTGGATTTCTCAACCTATGCTGGCCCAGGTTCGAAATTCAATGACAGTTAAGAGTTGTAAAGCTGTCATATGAATGTTAGTACAATAGATTTTGCAACTTTTGTTTTTCACCGCGACTTTTCCGCAATTTTTTGGGTTTGGTGCAGAGTGTCTGCTATGTCCGCGGCGGCATGCTAGAGCCTCCGCAGCGCGCTCCACAGCGAATATTAGAATATCAAAATTACGCCGGTGATACAACATTAGCGGTGTACTAGGCTGGAGCCTCCGCAGCAATTGCTCTGAACGCTCCAAATGCTCCGAAACTACTGGTGACGCAAGGTGGGGGTGCGCACGTGACAATTCCTATATCAAAATTACTATTCGAATACCAACACAACGAACGAATATTCGAATATTCAAATAATCTGGACCAGCCCTAGTGAATACGTGTGTGCCAGGATGTGAAATTAACTTTTTAAACCACTGACAGATATGTCCAAATATGATTCATTCAATAGTAAATGAAAATAGTAAAAAAGCTGTCTTCAATTTATTTAGTTGGATGTGTAATGAAATCAGAGGTCGCGAGCATGAGTGTGTGAGAGAGATGTCACTAAGGTAGAGGAAAGAGAGGAGCAATTTTCACTGTCTCCCGCAATTTCATCGCAACAAATACGCTTAAAACATCGCAACTTTCATCGCAATTTTTTCGAAAAGCTGCCGCGAATTCAGGCATTTTAGGCATTCAGATGAATTTTGGTGATGTTCTAAATTACCAAAAATGAGAAAATACCACTTGTTGAAATCACAATATGGGTTAATGTGAGCTGTGCCTGAGCCTGCTCCTTTAAGCGCGGTGGCTTATGGGTAATGTAGTAGTGGTAGATGAATGGAAGTGCAATGTGTATATGTCCCGCCTGGTAGTCGTGCTGTAGCCTACTTTACGTGTCTGTGACAAATCTTAATAATAAATGTTGCACCATTTAAATAAAATAGTGCACTGTGACATTTGTGTGACATAGCCCTTTAGCTAATTCATGTCATACCTGCATGATAGTTTGTCTCCGCACTGGATAGCGGACAGCGACTTGCCAAGATCAGAGACAGACACGTGAACGATTATTGCCTCCGCCAAGCGAAGTGGCAGAGGTTGTTTTTTCTAGCGTTTGTCTGTTTGTCCGTTTGTTAGAAGATAACTTGAAAAGTCATGAACGGATTTTAATTACATTTTCAGGAAATGTTGAAATAAGACAAGGAACAGATGATTAAATCTTGAATCATTCTGTTTCTTGTCAATGTTAACACAGCCCTGAATTGGATTAGAGGAAACCACCTACAGTTGTAGTTTAAAGCCCCATCACTGAATCAGCTTGAACCTTGTCGTTCCTTTGGAACACATCTGTCTCAGCTACTTGTCCCCTATATTGCCCCCTAAATGAAGAATATTTCATAATTGTTTCCTTTAGAAATAATTCAGACCTAAACCTTAAGACTCACTGTTCACACTCTTAACCTGAGACACAGCAGTGTTTTTTTGCTCACACAAATACACACATGATTACTCACCAGTACGAGTGTTAATGGTAAAGAAGTTCTGTGGGTTTCCGCTAATAATGCGGTAGTTGAGTCTATCAGCAGTGCCTGCGGGTGTTGCATCAGGGTCCTGAGCCTGGATCTGGATCACAGAAACATCTCGTGGAGAATTCTCAGGGACTGAGGGCCTGTACAACGGCTCAGAGGTCAGTGGGGCATTGTCATTAACATCCTCCACCTGGATGAACACCTCAATAGTGGTGAACTGAGGAACCACACCGTGGTCACTGGCATACACAGTTAGCCAATAGGAGTCCTTGGTCTCCCGGTCCAGCATATCAGTGGTGTAGATCAATCCTGGTAAAGAAAAAGACAAAAAGAGCAAATACTTATTACTAAAATAAAGATGCAGTAATGTCAAGACTTTGTTTGGTTTTTGTTGTTGTTGTTGTTTTTTATAATAGCTGTAAAGGAAATTAATTCTATTTTCAGTCTGGAAAAAATATATTTTCTTGTCATTTTCTTCTAATGTCTGAAGTCCTCAGCACAACAGGAGTTGAAACAGTGGGTAAAAAGAGAAGACAGAGAGAGAGCGAACACCTACAGTGTGGACTAGCTATCATTAGGAAGAGACGAACCTGAGGTAAAGAAGGCCATGAGATAGATCAGATATTAAAAAACGAAAGTCGAGAAGACAAAATTTTCCTACACATAGAGTACCTAGCAGTCTAGTTTAGAGGACAACTGAAACTTATTGGGAAATGCATCAGTAAAACAGATGATTTCTTCCTTAAACATTTTAGTTATACTGGAATGAGTCATTGGGATAAAATGAATCACACTAAACTGGATTAAATCTTATTTATCAGATAGATTCCAGTTTATTCATGTAAATGATGATTCTTCCACTCACACCATTGTTAGTTATGGAGTTTCACAGGGGTCTGTGTTAGGACCAATATTATTTACTTTTCACATGCTCCCCTTTGGAAACACTGCATACATTTACAGAGGAAAAATGCTAGATGGCACCCACCAAGGCAGATGTCTATGCGTGGTCTGCTAAGTTTTTTCTAAATAGTAAGGTTATTTATTAGAGAAGCACACCAGACTGGCGCAATGGTGTGTTACAGTAGAGATGCACTTCTGGAAATCGGCAAAGTTCACTATGAACTCATCGTTAGTCTTTCAAGTTCAACTTTCTGCAATGCTTGTACACCAACTGCCAACTGTGACAGCAATGGCCTCAGGTGAGGGGTGCAGCCAAGGAACAAAGCAGACAAAGTGGAAGTGTGGCTAGAGAGGTGGGCTACATGCTAGGCTAAAGGCTAGGGCTATTAGACCACCGTTACCTAGCCTGTTGCTTGCCAGTGTCCGCTCCCTCGACAACAAGCTGGATGAACTGAGAACCGGGATTACAAAAGAGACAGCTGTGCTCTCATTTTCACGGAAACTTGGCTTATGGACACCACGCCAGACTCGGCGATCCATCTGGTGACACACTCCACTCACTGCAGCGACTGGACCACAGCTTCGGGGAAGAACAGAGGTGGCAGTGTTTGTGTCTACATAAACAACAGGTGGTGTAAGAATGTGTGGATTGTTGACAAACATTGCTTTACGGACTTAGAACTGCTGACGGTGAAGTGTAGGCCCTTTTATCTCCCGAAAGAATTTGGCGCTGTGTTCATCCTGGCTGTTTACATTCCGCCACAAGCCAACTCCGCGGCAGCACCGGGGCGGCTACACGACACAGGAATGAGACAACACACACGGACGCGGTATTCATCGTAGCTGACGACTTCAACCACTGCAACCCGAGGACTGAACTGCCCAAGTACCATCAACATGTCTGCTTTCTGATGAGGGAGAACAACATTCTGGACCACTTCTACAGCAACGTGAAGGGCGCCTACAAAGCTACACCACGGGCACTCTTCGGACTGTATGATCACATCTACATGTTCCTCGATCCAACATACAGACAACTCCACAAGACTGAAGCTGGAGGGACACTACACCACCGGAGACTCCTTGCATGTGGCAAGGCCTGCAACATATCACACACTACCAACAGAGGAACAGGGCAGTCACAGCTAGCCGTGCTACACTACCAGATGAGCTGAATGAGTTCTACACTCACTTCAAGACCCTTGACGTGGACCAACAGAGAGAGGCTGTGTCCAAGGTGATCCCACAGAACACTTCACTCACTGTATCAACTATGGAGGTGCACCCAGTACTGAAGATGATAAGCTCACCGGAGGCAGCTGGCCCAGACAACATCCCTGGGCGTGCACTCAGGGCCTGTTCATGAGAGCTGACTGAGGTGTTTGTGGACATCTTCAACCTGTACCTCTCACAAGCCTCTGTACTTTCCTGCTTCAAGTCCACCACCATCGTGCCACTACCAAAGAAAAGCACCGTGACCTGCCTGACCGACTATCAGCCCGTTGCACTTACTCCAACTGTGATGAAGTGTTCCGAAAAGATAGTCAAGACCCACATCCGGAGAACCATCCTTACACCTTAGACCCTCTGCAGTTTGCATATCGCCAGAACCGGTCCACTGACGACGCAGTCTGCACTGCCATCCACATGGCACTCACACACTTGGATGGCAAGGACACATACATCAGAATGCTGTTTATTGACTACAGCTCAGCATTAACATGGCCATTTTACACAAACTCTGGGACAAGCTCCGGAACCTCAGACTGACACCCGCCCTCTGCAACTGAGTGCAGAACTTTCTTACAGACAGACCCCAGTCAGTCAGAGTCGGTAGCCACACATCCAGCACAAGAACTGTGAGCACAGGGACCCCCCAGGGCTGTGTGCTGAGCCCCCTGCTGTGCACACTCTTCACACACAACTGTGTGGCCTCTCTGAGCAACACCAATATCATCAAATTCATTGATGATACAACAGTGATGGGAATGATCACTGCAGGGGATGTGACGGCGTACAGGAGGGAGGTGGAAGATCTGGTGATCTGGTGTCAGGACAACAATCTTTCCCTTAATGCAGAGAAGACCAAGGAAATGATTGCTGATCCAAGGAAGAGGGCAGAGGTGTGTCACCTATGTACACAGGTGGGACTGAGGTGGAGAGGGTGAAAACGTTCAAGTTCCTCGGTGTCAAAATCAGTGAGTATCTCACCTGCTTTCGTCTCACACACCACACCATAAAGAAGGCCCAGCAGCAGCTGTACTTTCTGAGAAGACTGAGGAAGTTTGGCATGCCAGCCAAAATTCTGTCAAACTTCTACAGGGGTACAATCGAGAGTGTCCTGAGCAGCTCCATCACTGTGTGGTACGGCAACTGCACAGCTCAGGACAGGAAGGCTCTCCAGCCTTCCCCACACTGCAGGTCACCTACCAGACCAGGGTCCTCAGGAGGGCCTGTATCATCATCAGAGACAGATTACACCCCCAACACAGTCTCTTCACACTTCTGCCATCAGGCAGGTGCTACAGAAGTGTGAAATCCAGGACAATTAGGCTGATTTTTAGCCACAGGCTATCAGGCTTGTGAATGACTCTTTCATACACTCACATTGAACTGGACTATTTCACTAAACTTTATACACATACATAATGTATTACTGTTTACCTCGTTGCAGTACCTGCTAAATGTCTTGAATCTAGAATAGATTTCCATTGTTATGCAGATGACACCCAGTTATATTGATCTATAAAGCCAAATGAAACCAATCAGTTAGTCAAACTCCAAGCATGTCTTAAGGACATAAAGGCCTGGATGACCTGTAATTTTCTTCATTTAAATTCTGATAAAACTGAAGTTGTTGTATTTGGCCCAAAACACCTCAGAAACACACTGGTTACTCTGGATTGCATTGCCTTTGCCTCCATTTCTACTGTGAGAAACCTTGGAGTTATTTTTGACCAGGACATGTCCTTCTATTCACACATAAAGCACGTCTGTAGAACAGCCTTCTTTCACTGGCGTAATATTGTCAAAATCAAAGTCAGAGTGATGCTAAAAAACTAGTCCATGCATTTATAACTTCTAGGCTGGACTATTGTAATTCCCTATTATCGGGATGTACCAATAATTCTCTTAAAAACTTCCAACTAATACAAAATGCTGCAGGAACCAGTAAGAGAGATCATATTTCTCTTGTTTAAGCTTCTCTTCATTGCTCCCTGTAAAATCCAGGATAGAATTTAAAATCCTGCTTCTCACATATAAAACTCTTGTTCTTCCTTACTATGTTTAGCGCTATGAGATGACATATGTTGTAAATATGTGCTACTTAAATAAAACTGAATTGAATAACCAAGCTCCATCTTCCATCTTAAAGACCTTATCTTACCATATCATCCTAACAGAGCCCTTCACTCTCAGACTGCAGGTTTACTTGTGGTTCCCAGAGTTTCCAGAAGTAGAATGGGAGGCAGAGCCTTCAGTTATCAGTCTCCTCTGTTGTGAATTCACCTCCCAGTTTGGGTTCTGGAGGCAGACACCTTATCTACTTTTATGATTTGGATTAAAACTAGTTAGGGCTGCTCAGAATCACCTGAGCTGTCCCTTAGTTATGATGCTATAAGTTTTAGACTGCTGGGGGATTCCCATTATGCCAGGTCCTGTGTTTGTTCTCTCTGTGGGTGTCTCTGCATCTGGAGCTGCATGTTTCTGATCTGCAGTTTCTGTTCTCACAGACCTACAAAATGTTCATTGTTTTGTTTGTATCTCTATCAATCTGCTACTTTTATTTATTTATTTATTTTAAACTTATTTTTATATTTCTATTTATAATCCTGGCAACTAGTGGACTGCTCCAACAGAATTTCATTGTTTTGTGCGATGACAATAAAGACTATTCTATTCTATTCTATTCTATCCAGCTTTTCCACCCCAACCCC
>OMNN01102788.1:0-16137 GCA_900302755.1 Chromis chromis
TGAAAGTAAAATGTCATGATTAACTGTGTCAAATGGCTTAATAAAATCTAAAAATGCAGCTCAGACAAGACGACCTTTAGACCACCTAACAGCTGTGAAATGATGCTTTAAGAAAACCAAGCTGCAGTGGGTGTAAAGTAAATTCCCAGTTGTTTTAACTCAATTTAAAATACAATAATGGGTATATTAGAGTGCCAAGCTTTCATTTGAGTAGTTTTATATCAATACAGAAAGAACTGTATGGGAGATATATGATCCATTTAGCACATCTTTGTTTAATTGGACAAAAATGGGCAAACAAAACAGTTATTATCTAACAATTATGGAAAAATGCTTTGCAGTCAGTGAAGTATTCGAGACATAGACATCAGCAGAAGCTTTGTATATTCCCTAATGATGCTCCAACACCACTAAGTTTGACAGATGAGGGGGTACGCTTGGGTCATGAGCTGTTCCTTTTCTGTCCTCCACACTTCCATCATTTTGATAGAGGTGGATTTTTGTTTCATGAGTGCAAATGACTTCTCTCCTCAGCTCTGCTAGATTTCTCGAGGTTTACCATGAGACAAATCCTCTAACATCATAGTTATGATGAGCATTCATGACATGCTGTGCAGTATTAAGGTTTTTTTTTCCCCACACTACAAATGATTTTTCTGCTCATCCACAAGACCGGCTCATTTTCTCTGTGGTTTTCCTGTCAATTTTGGCTACCTTTGATATTTCTCGTTATCATCTCCACTTGTGTGATCATCACATCATAACCCTCTGCTTCGATCTAAATGCCAGTTCTCAATTCTGAGTTTTGTCTTTTTTGCATGAACCAATACTGAAACTGTTGAATAACATGTACCAGCCAATTGTCCAATTACCTCACAATGCAGCCGCTGTCTTAAAAAGGTCTGTATCTCACACACAGTTCTTTCAATACCGACGTAAAGATACTCGAATTAAAGCTGCAATTTGCTCAAATCTGGAAGCACGGCAACATTGTTAGAGCCTCAAACAGAGCAAGAAACCGTTGTAAACAAGCCAAAGCCTTTAAGTCTGCTGTGGAACAGTCCTGCTGCTGGTTCATGGTTCACACACTATAGATTCGACAAAACGTAAAAGCTGACTTAGAAAGTTGGTCTGGGAACGGACGTGATGGATCCAATGGTGAAAACTGACATTGTGCTGAATAATCCATTCACCCGATCCGACACTCTGATCCTTTATTACATTCCTCACATGGGAAAAAAGTTTTTTCAGTGGCTTCATTGTACTGCAGACTTCATTAAAGCTTCAACCAAGCTTTATGCCTCATGTGCAATATGACAGGTTAATTAGAATGACAGAATAGCGCAGAAAGACTAGTTAACACTACTTCAAGGTAAATTGACTCCAGTGGTCTCTCGAAGTTAAATTACCTACAACTGCGCTGTAATTGTTAAGACTTATTTTTCTACAATGTTGCTCACTCTTCTGGCTTTGCAATCCACCGTATCCATTCCCACTCGACCCTTTTTTCTTCATTCACTGCATTCAGTGTTCCTCCTGAGTGTGTTGAGAGGGCCGAAGCACTCCAAGAGAGTCCTCAGCGGGTACGTTATGATAAAAAGAAGCCCCAAGAGTTGGATTAGTCGAGAAAAAACAGCCCTCAACCAGCTTGTATGTGTTCCAGAGTACTGGTGGAACAGATTACTTGGAAATTTTCCCTCATCTTCAGCATGATGATAACAGAGAAGTAACTTGTACATCACAGTGTGAATGGGAATACCACTTCAATGGCCCTAACCTCGACCCTTAACCTCCACATAATACATCACCCTGTGATTACAAAACACACCGAGGCAACTGAAATAGGTAGGTTCTGCGGGCTGTATTATTAGTCGTGAGGTGAGCCAGGGTTGCAATGTTAAGTTCTGGATGAAATGGGATTTTTTCTTGTCGGTTCCAGGTCATTTGTCCGTGCCCAAGGCAGCAGATGATGATTGGTTTGATGAAAGTGACACAAGCTGCTGGGGGGAGAATTATAGTGTCTGTCACCGGCTAAATAAAATGAAGTCTCCGATGCAGTAACACAGTCTTAAATCTCTGCCACCCATTGGCTTCGATGTGCTGTAAAATATAGGTTCATAAAAAATTCAATAGGAGTTTTAATTAAAAATCCTCCCTTTATATTTCTAGTAATTTAGTTTCTTTCATGTATGGCTCTTCAAAGGGAATTCCCAATAATAGATGTATGTATTTTTCTTTACAGCAGCACCGTGGAATTAAAATTCTAAATCCGACCGACTTGATAAATGAGCGTGCTAAAGAATGAATGGCAAAGCAAATGAATGAAGAAAAACCAGAACTTGCTGACGAAACCGCATCATGAAACCACCTAAAGGCTACATCCAACCTGCATATGGCCCCTTCTGCAGTGGAAGTCAATTAGTTTATGAGGAATGGCAATTAGTGTTGCCTGGTGGCTTCATTACTCATTGAGTCTTCAACTTCTCCATTCACAATTAAAGCTGGAAAAAAAGAAAACGTTGCCATTTTATTCTGCTCCATGCAGGCTAACTTATAGTACAGATAATGTATACGTACCTTATGTACCACAAGGCACTAAGGGTCAGAGCGAAGATATAACCTTGTAAGAGCAAATTATTGACACACCTTGGTGAAATCAATGCTATGTTTAAAGAATAAGTCATGAGAACCTCTTTTTAAGGGTCCTGAAAATAGATAGCATCACGATGAGAGGACATTTTACCTGTAGATGAGACTGACAAACATATTTGATGTTCCAACCTCCAAAGACCAAGACATCAAAAACATTGACATTAACTCTTATTATGGACCATTTTTTCAATATTAAAACCTCTTTTATTAATGAAACATACACATATAAAAACTTTGAAACCCTACATGAATTCAAACATAAGAGAACCCAACATTATAGCCACTTCAATAGGCTTACTGTAAAGCCATTTTTAGATATGGGATACATGACATGCTGCTTCGACAGCCTGTAGAAGTGACAGCCTTCTGTCATTCAGACATGACTCACTTTTATATTAAGGTTCCTCATGGTTCTATTTAGACATAGGCACAACAGTGGTGAAGAAAGCCACGGTACAATATTTTTCATATATGTGAGAGTGGACTGTATAATGCAAGACAATGCACTACTACTGACAAATTGCGATTCTAAGAGCTCACCTGTCTGAGGTAAAGAAGAGTAAACAGCATCTTTTGTGACAAGATCGTGATCGATCCTGTCTCCATGTCAGGGATCTTTTATAATTCTAAGCAATCAGTAAAGTTACTTCTGTTGTTCTGTTGTCTGTTGATGCTGCAGGTGTTTAATAACTCAGAGGAACAACTCCTACAAACAGCTGGAAGCACAAAACTAGGCTCACTTACAGCTCCTGTGAGTGTTGAAACCTAGAATGGTGAGTCTAATTAATCTGCCCCGTTACCGGCTCTGTCTTTATTGCAGTAATATTATATTTTATGGACATTTCATTTTGTAATAGATGTAAAACTGAAGGGCAAAGTGAATGAGAAAGGTGTTTTGTGATTTTTGGCAGCAAAATGTGATGTTTTTGGACCAATATTGGTGCTGAAATGTGTAAAAAAAAGCCTTCCTAAAACATTTCACATGACTCAAAGTGTATCGACTGCCTGTCCATCAATGTGACTGCAACCAGTTCAGATGTGTGCTGTGTGGAGAGCGATATAGAAATGTTACAAGGTCCAACCAGAAGAGGTTGTTGAGGCTTTTACAGGAAAAGGGAGATCAGACATGAGGCTGGTATGTTCAGACTAATGGAAAGGAGTGCATGTCTGAAAGGGGCTTAAGCAACACAGACAGCCAACAAACACTTAAGAAGCATCAAATAAGAAAACCAGGGGATCATAAGTCCCCCAGAACCGTGTGATTAATCAGGACACAGTTTGTCACGCAACATCCTCACAACTCTAATACCTCTGAAAGCAGTTCAGCACAGAATTTGCAAAACATGACATCCTCAGACACTCTCCCACTGCTCAACCACCTCCATATTCCTTCCACGATGACTCTTAAAGTAGCATCCAAGTGTTCTCAGAACCCCTCCATCAGTTTGCTTAAATCCCCTGCGCTCTTCCTCACCTCTAACCTCAATTTGCAATGAATCCTTCAGCGCTGTGTTATTGATTTCCCTCACTGTCTGTGAGGTGACGGTCATTCCATCAGTGTGTGCCAGCTGTTCACATACTCCTCATCAACCCATAACCTCCGTCGCCGTGTTTGATTTGTGCTTTACACTGTGTGTGTTGGTGCAACGGTGGTGTGTTTCCTTGCAAGCAAATCACTTAACTTAAAAAAAAAAAAAAAAAAAACCTGCACAAGCTCATAATAATTAGGATCATTAGGGAGGCTAGCACCCGTAAAATAACAATTATAACAATAATAATAATGACAAAAGGCATCGCAGCGGTGATCAGCCTCTGTTGTTGGGAAAAGCTATTTCATGCCAGCTCTCCCGAGTTACCTCGCTGGTCAAATGCATTCGATATTTCGGTTACATGTAGCAATTATTCCTCAATTACAAACTAAATTTCAATCAGAATGTCAACAACTAAATGATATTTGCAAGTGGATTCATGAGAGAACAAACCCTCCGAGCATGAACAAATGTGTTTGTAGAATCTCTGCAACAAAATGATCCAGCAGGCCTCTTGCTGTGAGGGGAAGCTCGCAGCTTTCTCTGCTGTATTACACAAACTCAGTTAAGCTAAGAATTCTCAATGACAAGACAGCGAAAGTGAATTTAAAGGATTGTAAGTCTATTTCACGGATTGGACGTGAATGCTGTGTGCAGTGGGCATTATCGGTACGTGGACTGCAGCTAGCCCATAATAGCTGCAGGAGATGTGTGTAAACATACAGATCCCATTGTGCATTCTGCCAACACACACAAGATCCTGCGTGGGGAAACTGTGTAATCATGGGTGTATCATGAACAAAGCCTCTAAATAAAGTAATTAGCATTAGCTGTAGCCGCTGAAAAGAGGACGAACCACAACCTCCTCTTGTGTGTGTGTGTGCGCTCGTGTGTCGACGCTCACGTGGAAGCGTGTGTTTGTGTTGCTGTGTGCGGGTGCGTTCGGGTGGGTGGTGTGCTTCTGTTGTTAATTAACACCACTTCTGTCTTCTCTCCTCTCTGCAGGCAGAAACAGACAAGGCAACTGGTGCTTTTCAAGCAGATTTTGCTCGTTACGATTACGCCAGACCGTGGTGCTGTGGGACTAAAACGCTAAAAAAAAAGTTTCTAAATGGAGAAGAGATGTAAATAGATAAAGAAATTGTATGTGAAGACTATTAAATTGAATTAGTCAGCTGGAAACAACAAAAGTGCAGCCAGAGACAGAGTTTGACTAACAGAATCACCCTAATTAGCTTTATTGGCTAGTCTAGCTGACATGATGCATTTTAAATCATCATAAGGAAAGCTCAGTGATTATTTATTATTTATTTATTCTTAAACAAAATGCAATCTGACCAGACGCCAATCTTTGGCACTTGATGTCACCACACCAGTAACTTCAGGGGTTTAGTGATGGGTTTTAGTACAAATTTACTTTTGCAATTCAAACTTCAACACTGACATAGAAAGTTGAAAACCGCAGATAGAGAATTTCAAACCACGGGGGCCTTTCCAGTGAAAGAGAGACTCTTCTTCAGCTCCCGAGGCTGAGCTTTGGCTCACAAAAAGCTCCGGTATAAAGACCTTCTTCTTCACTATTCATCAGTGAACCTTGGGATGAAGGTGAAGGTGCCAGAACGAGTTCAACTTGGTCCCTACTTTAACTTCTGATCAAAAGCTTTTGTGAGAATTTGGCACGCCATGAACCCGCGTCTGTCACTGCTTAAAGCGACACAATGCACTAATCAAGGTGAGAACCGTAAAAGCATGAATCCGTGTTGCTGTGAGAAAGTCGGATTTTAACGTTCGCGAGGTTATTAAGTTGGACAAACCGTGACTGGAATTGCTGTTTTTTGATTTGTTGTTGCTCAGAAACCTCAAAGAAGACATCCACGTCTTCAGAAGCTGCCTTAACATTAGCAGCTAAAGAGCTAAGAGACTGATGAATTTGTCAAGAGATGCACGGAGGCACCCGTATAATTCCAAAGCTTGCTTCTGCATCTGATGTTTTTCCCCCTCTATTCCTCCATGGATATTAAAACAGTGAACAACATCAGTCTATTTTACAGCTTGTAACGGCCTAAAGACTCGTTGTTGTGCCACTTTTCTGCTGCTTTCTGAAGGTTGATGGAAGAATTTGAGCTCGTGCCAAGACGTCATCTCGGATTAAGCGTCAGACTTTGCTGCGGTAAAACTAGGCCACCTCAGAAGGGGATATTTGCACCTGCTGCTTCATAAAATGTTAGCACTTCACCAGAGCTGATTGTCTGCGACATTGAATGGATAGTTACAGTGTGGATGAGGGCTAATTTGATATGTCTCATTGGTAAGAAAAAGACCCATTGCAGAACTCCATTAACAAATGACGTCCACATCATTACTCATGTTGTGCCAGGGGAGCAGAGCTATGAAAAGTCAGTAAGGGAGCGAGACAACTGGCTAATCTTCTCCAAAGTGAGTCCTTTACATAAACATTAGAGATGAGAGGTTGTGCATCATTCAGAAACAAGGTGATTCTCCGTTGTGCATGCATGAAAGTGCACACACTGACAAAACAAACATCCCCATGCTTCACTCGTATCTAAACCGCCGTCACAAGTCCCCCTCAAAGTCACGGCGATAAAGCTCGAGCATCGCCGCGATCGGTCGACTGCTTTACAAATGGCTCCCCCTGCACCATATTTAACAAACATCAGAGAGACAAGAGGCGTCCTGGAGTGGCAAACAAGAGGAACGTGGCCATTAAAATGGCAAGCAGCTGCTCCGGGCGCTTGCATTGTCTCCCACAGGGCTGGCTTCACCTTGGTAGCGTGAGAATGATGCTGCGTCTGTTTGATTCCGATGGAGTGCTAGAAAAAACGGGCATATGTGAGATATCAGTGGTGTCTGCTAACTGTGCAATTACCAAACCAGGGAGACTTATAGTGACGGCTTCAGAGCACGATAAGAATACTGATGAAGAGTGCAGGGTGAAATAGTTTATCGAGTTTGCAGGGATCCAGACAAACTGTTGGTTTCACAGGAAGAGTTTCCTAAAGACACTGCTCTTTTATAATGTTTCAATTTGGAATGTCTCCGATAGCAGAAGCACTGTTCTCAGCCATGCTTTGGACATGCACCGATCAGCCACAACATTATGACCGCTGACAGGTGAAGTGAATAACACTGATCATATTGGTGCTATGTGGTGTTCTGCTGGAAAACCTTGGATTTTAACATCCGTGTTGATGAGACTTAGACACCCAAATAAACATTGTCCCAGTACAAGCACACTCTCTCATGCTAATGGAAAATCCCAAATGTCACTGGCCTACCCCCACAGGAAAATGCACCCCACCACATGGCAACAACATCAACCAATCAGGAACATCTTGAGGAACATGACAATGGCCCAAGATGTTGATTTGACCTCCAAACTTCCTAGACCCCATTCTGATCAAGCATCAACAGGATGCAGTGGAACAAGTTGGATTGACAGAGGCCCCACTGCACAAGCCAGAGTACCCAAAGGATCTACTGCCAACGTCCTGGTGCCAGACCCCATAGGACACCCTGAGAGGTCCTCTTGTCCATGCCCAATGGTTCAGAGCATTTATGACCACATAAGGGGGACCAACACAATATTAGGCAGGTAGTCATAATGATATGCCTGATCGGTGTATGTATATCAAGGCTAAGGCGCTAACAATGCTAATAGCATCTTTCAATAACATCCATAAAACATTCTGAGAATCCTGCAGGCAAAATGTTCCATCTTTGTTCATGTGTCATATTACAGGAACGTTTTAGCATCTTTAAACAAATCTTTCAAACATTTCTTGAATGCTTGTGGTTTCTTCTTTCAACCCTGATAACATTCTCTAAAAATTTCAAAATAAAAGTCTCAGTTAACCTTTAACCTCACTGGAACATTATTTGAAATTAGAAATATCCTCAATGCCTTCTTTGAACGTTAGATTAAAACATTTTTAGAACTTGTACGTAATGTAAGCTGATGTTGTGGAAACATTCCCTCCTAACTGGGTCATTGTACAGCTAAAAAAAATCAATGATGTCCATGTGTTTTAGTAGCTCTAGACTGAATATCTGATGAACATTTTAAATAATTCACTTCAAAATCCTACAACTTGACTCCACAAGATGAATCACATGACACAATGCATGCATTTTACTCTGATAGTCATCTTATCTGACACTTTCCGAACACTTTCCCAGACTGTGACATACATGAATTGCACATGTTTTCCGGCGCTGGGAAACTTTAATCAGGAGGTTAAAGAAAGCAGGGAAAGGTGCAAAAAAGGAGTAAATAAGCTCAACAAATCAGTATAAAAACTGACGGGGGGAGAAAAACAAATGTAATTTACAGGCTGGCCTTTTCCCTTCTCAGCTCTTTCTATGCATTTTGGCCTTTTGTCCACAAGCAAATGCACTTTCAGGTCACTGCACACGGACCTTTTAGAAAACTCCCTGGAGGGTGAAGATTTTCAGAAAGTCAGTGTTAAACATAGCAACCAGCCAAGGTTCTTCTGGGCTTATAACGTACATTATCCCATCCTGTGATCTTTCAGCCTTCAGGCTCCTCTCCTGTGGAATCAGCTCCCAGTTTGGGTTCAGGAAGCAGATATTCTCTCTACTTTAAATATTAGGCTTCCAACTTGGGTTGGCTCAGGAGACTTAGTTATGCTGCGATAGGCCTAAACTGCTGGAGGATTTCCCATGATGCACTGAGCAGCTCTACTCTCCTCTTTCACTTTCCATAGGTATATATGCAACCATTGCATGTCACTAACTTCGTGTCTTCTCTCCCTGTGTTGTGTGTCCAGAGCTACATATGTCTGCTCTGTCCTCACCAATCTCTCCCCTTTACCTCACCCCAACTGGTTGAGGCAGACAGCTGCACACCCAGAGCCTGGTTCTGCGAAGGTTTTTTAAAATTATTATTCCACTGTTGTCAAAGTGCTGCTCAAAGGAAATTGTTGGTTTGGTTGGATTTCTCACTTTAATATAATATTGTAGAATCTTGACCTTACTATATGAAGATGACTTGGGTTGTGAATTGGATCTGTATAAATAAAACCAAATTGAATTGAATTATATTGTATTATATCTGTTAAAATCATCATCAGAGACCTTTCCCACCTGTTCATCTCCCCTTCACTGATCAGACCACGCCTCCCAACCTTATATAGGTCAGCCCTTCAGGCCTCTGACTCTCTTTCCCGCCAAACAGAACAATGAGATGGATGTAAGTTTGATGGAACTCCTGATTTGTACTTTAACACCAGCATTTGTTAAGTTGGCTTATGTTTCTCAACCTTTATTGACTGCTTTGTTTCTACTGTATTAGGTTCCTAAGTTTGAGTACCTAAGTTGATTAACCAAAGAATGGATGCATTAAAATGTAAGTTTAAGTTGAGATTTCATTAATAATTGTTTTTGTTTAATATAGCAAAGACTTAATATAATTTCTCGTTTATGTTTAGAAAAAATCATCCAATCCAGTTGTGTGAGCGAGCATAAAATAAACCGTTGGAACAGTAAGAAGGATCCTGTGTTTAAATGTGCACCCACATTCAATGCTCAGTGAGCCCGCACCACCGTGGCTACAGTTTTTACAATATCTGTTAAAACATCTCAACCAATGCAATGCTTCTGAAAGAATATAAAATGATGGATGGAAAATGAAGTGCGCTACATTCAATTTACCTCAGAAGCGGGACGACGGACCTCCAAACCCCGTTATTTACGACCTCCATGCATTTGATGCTCAAAGTGGGAAAAATAAACCCTGGATGCCTCTAGGATTGCTTTGTTGCTTCTCTACGATAAACAGATTCTTATCAGCAGACATATATTTTTGCTTAACTGAAGAAACAGAAGAGAGAAAAAGGTGCAAAGTGTACATTGTCTAATGTTTTAAACATACAGACATCAAACTTATTAAAAGTAGTGAAGCTTACCTTAAATACAGAGTGGGAAATCCCATTTCTGGTGCTGTTTACTTAGATTTTTCCTGGTCAAAGAGTTAAAATTCCAACTTCCTGGTGGTCGTCGAATGCAGCAATAGCCTCAATCAAGACCAGCCTGGATCGTACCATTTGAAAAGGTTACCATAGGGAGGTGAACTGAACTGAGAAGGCTAATTCTAGGAAAACAGAACAAAACAGTAATTCAGCTTTCTATGTTGTTGCAGACATTTTAATTCAGAAACGGGCATTAAAATACAATTTACTGCAGATTACTTGACCGCTTCTTCCAAAAAACATCAGTAAAGTCCCAAACCTGTTTCAGTTTTGTTGTCAAAGACACAGGTGTCAGGTTGATTCGAGGACAGCGATGAGCGTAAATGAATATTAGGCTGGTGGGAGGCTGCACACATCAATAATCCCCATCAATCTCTGGAGCAAATTACGAACTGTGTTCATTTAAAATCCAATTATCCTCATTATTGTCAGTAGTTGATGCATGTTAATGATGCATGAAATAGATGAACATTTTTTGAGGTCAGCATTATTTCTGGAAGACCGGGAGCGCGATGACACAAATCCCCCACAAGATGGAGAAAGAGCTCTGTGGTGGTTTTCTTTTTCATGTGGGTGAAATTCAAAGGCTGGATAAGTGGAGCAGTGATGAAAAATAGATGAAAAAAGAAGAAGAGTCACTCATGATAATTAGCTTCCATTGAGCTGGATTTTTAGAAATTCAAATAATTAGTCTTACTTGAGGAGAGGATTGCTGGAAGTTTTAATTTTGTGTAAAACATTCAGAGGCAAATGTGTGTCTTTGCATCATATCTTTTCCCCCAAATTTGCCTTCCCTTTGGTGTTTTCTGAATATAGAAGGTAGTTTAGATAATCCTAATCATCCTCCATAACCATCCCTGTGAATTTTACAGCCGTAGATTATTGCATCTGGATGGGATCCTCAGAAAGCCTCCATGTTGTTGTTGTTCAATGATTATGTAACTTTGTCTCGCAAATAAGGAAATGATGAGAAATTAAACGCACCATTCTTCATAGCAGGGATTTTGCTGATGCAGCCTCTCTTGGTTTAGCAGCTTATGATGGCAAATGTTAGGAAATCTTCGTCAAATTTAGACGGATGCTGCGATGAAAGTGGCATTACCGAGCGCGTTTGCTGACTTGATGACTCTTGTCTTCTATGACCGCACAATGCTTTCAGGAAAAAAGAGCTCCAGAAAGTAACATTTGTCAACCTGCAAATGAACTCTTGTCAAAAATCACCTCGCTCCAAATGGCTCTAAAACAAGGTTTATACACCGCCACCGAGTGTTTTTAAGATTCCTGCCCAGAGAGAGCTTTTACGAGTCATAAACATCACTGATGACTTATTATAGCCCAGATGCACGACCAGAACTGCACCCGTCTGAGAATCTCTTGGGTTGCGAGGGAAGGGGGGGGGATCCTGCCTTTTTAGCATCAAAGTGAAAGTGGGGCCACTTTTATTTTGAGAGCCTGACAATGCTGTGCATGCGCCTCCAAAGAGAGGGGAGGAGGAGGAGGGATTAAGGGAAGAGTGCGGTGAAAGCTTCGGCTGTAAACAACATGACAGTTACTAAAGCAGTAAACTGGGTTTAATCCTGTTCTGTGGTGGGTTTAGCTAAACACAAAGGGTAGCACCAGGTCAGATCCTTGTAAATCATGCCACTTTCCTTCAGGATCTCTGTCTGGATCTTATAGTAATTTGCTTTTTACTGACCATTTCATTTAAATTAGGCCCCAGAAACCAGCTTCCATCACCCTCATAGTGAGAGTTCGAGCTCACCTGTGGTCTTTTCGGTGACTTTGAATTTCATAAAGGCGACTGAGTGTGCACCTCACATCACCAGATGGCCACACATCACACTGAATTAGGAAGACAGCACCTGGAGGATGCTCAATAAGCTGCTCCCAGCTCCCGAACCGCTGCCTCCTCACCTGCACCGAGCAGCACTGGCACCATTCGGAGGGCTTCATTTAGTAAACTGCTCGAATATCTGGCAAGAAGCGCGGACCCGCCTGTAACCACAAGCACAATGTAATTGCTCTGAATAGCATTGTAATTGCTACAAGTGATGCATGTTCCTCTGCCCGACAAAAGGGCTATTTGTGTATTCATTGTGTTGCAACAAAGTCTGTGATTGTGCCAGATGTTTTGCGTAAAGTGGCCATTCTTTGAGCGAAAGCTGGACAATCCGTTCCCATTCCCCGAGCGTCAGAAACTGGATTATAGTCAAAGATGCTGGCGTCTCATAGATATGCACAAGGTGTCCTTTGGTGTTGATGCCACCTGCGTCGATTTTCAATGCTGATGGATGTGTAGGAGTTTTTCCAGTTTAGAAGAGGCTCATAAAGAGTTTGGAGTGGTGGTGTAAGTCACAGGATTTTCACTTAGAAGTGATTTAATTTGCAACTTAGTTTTCACTCATGGTTCGGTTCAATTTAAGCACCAAAACTACTCATACTGATTAGTGTCTGTTTTTCCAACCCAATGTATCGCTACAATAAAATGGATGCCATTGGCAACCAAATAGTAGCTACCATTTGCATCATGTTGTTCCACACTCCTGTGATGAATAGAGTTAATAAGGTTGTCGATGTTGCTTGCGGAATGTCTTCCTGAGGGACTCGGTGAAGTTGATGGACATTTTAGGGAACAGGGTCACGTTGTCTGACGTCCAGTGCTGCCTGAAACGATTTCTTAGAAGTAGCCGACATCCAAGTGCCCGGCTAAGGCTTTAACTGACACGCAGCATCCAGCATGCCAACATCCCGTTCTTGTCTTCTCCTTGTCAGCTGTGGCATCGTTTGATTTGAATGAAAGTTGACATTTGGACGGTCTGTGTACTGGTTATATTAGCCACATTAGTTTTTTTAGTTCTTCTCTACATCACGAAAGAAGACCATTTCCATGCTGGTTTATATTTCGTCTAGTGTAGTTAAGTCGAGGCGCCAAAACTACTTGGCTAAGGTTCGGAAAAGATCATGGTTTGGGTTAAAATACATCACTGACCACATGTTACAAGGCAAACTTCTCAGAGACAGTGACTATAGTCTCATTATGTCTATTTCTGATGTTCAAGGAAATTTATAGGTCTATCAAACTACCCTGTGTGCTGAAAAATGACACTAAAGCATAACCAATGAATTCAAATGTAATCCCAGGGGGTCTAGACAAAGCGGCCGTATGTGACAAGTTGAGAAATGAGGCTGGGCTCAGCTGGATGTCCGTAATTTGAGGATTCATGTTGGACGTCAAACCATGCAGCTAAGTTACACTAGTTAAAAGACAATGGTTTAATGATGTCAATATGCAACCGCAACCAATTAAAGGGGCACACCACCAATTTAACATGACTTGTCAACTTAAAATGTAAAATATCTTTTGTTGCACTGGTGAGAGCGTGCCAGAGTGTGAAAAACTTCTCCAAACCAGGGACTGAAATTCATAAAATATCTGCCATGTAATCATGGGAGCATTCCTTTGAATAAAAATATCAGCATCATAGAGTAAAAACACCACACATGCTGCATATTCACCATATTCAGCTACATTAACTAAAAGTGTTACAGTCTAAAAGGTTATTAATATTCATATTATTGATGCATTCATGTGTAAATAGCATTTTAACATTCAAATTACATCTCAAATGCTAATCACTTTCTAAATATTGCCCATAAGTTAAAGTTGACTTTTGCGTATTTGAAACTTGATAGTACTCAGCCCAAATATATGTAAATGCATTTTCCTCCCCTTTTGCACCACTGCTCATTTGTTGGTTTATTTGCAAATTAGCAGTTGCTTGTATCTCTCGATGAAAAGCGTGGGTGTATTAAATAGATAGCGAGAAGAAAAAATATTTGAAAGTTGTAATGAATTAATGAAGGCTGACCTTCAATGAAAATGTGCCCTCTTCATGTTTATACTGTAATTAAAGCTGCGGTCGGCAGAAATCTGGATGGAAAACTAGAAAAAAGAAAAGAAAATACAACCCTCCTGCAGCTTTTTCTTCTCTGTCCTAAACTCTTTGCAGCAGATGAATTTGCACAAATAGACCATTTGTTTTATTTCCATTATCCTGACCATGATTGTGATCCAGTGCTGTCATATAGCTGCAATTCTGTCCTGCAATCCTGCAATCCGGTCATTGTGGGCCTGAAACGCCCATTGAGGTGATTGCAGCTTATCTGTCCAGTAGAAGAACAGCAAGTTTGGTATCCAGCTCAAGGCCAATTCAATTGTGAAGTTCTTTCCATCTCTTAATCTGGCTAAATGTGAGTTTTTAGGATTGATTTTAAGATTTTATTGCCTAGATTGGTCCCTATACAAATTAACTGCATTCTTTTGTGACGTATCACAAAAACCAACGTATCTTTGTCATTTATTTTATTGCTTTACTGTAGCTGAACCAGAACATGGACTTCAAACATGTTGTGAAAAGGTTGTATTTAAACCCAACCCAAATTTTTTCTCAACCCAACCATGTACATTTGGTACCTAAACCTAACCATATCGACTTTTGCCTCCATCCTACCGCTTTATGTGAACATTGTGCCTCTTTCAAACTTCCAACAATGTCACAGTCCTATCTTTCAGGGATAACCTATGTTTCTTTCAAAACGTAAATATAGTTTAGTTGTATAGAGATGTAATTTTGGCAGACAGGGTTGCTCTTTGGGCCCGATTGTTGCCTGAGATTCTCTGGCAGGACCTTATCAGTGGTCCCTAAGTCTCATCTTATCACCAAAAGTGGCCAAGCCTTTTGTCTGGGCCCCTCAGCCAAAGAACTTACTGCCAAAGAATCCCAGAATCACCTCCTGAGATACACTTCTATTTTTTGGCTTTTCATTACCAGATAGTATTTATTATTATTTTTATTTTTTATTTTTAGCTTGTTTAGCTTAAATTATTTTTTTTATATTATACCTTTTATTGTAAAGCACTTTATAACTTTAAAAGTGCTAGACAATTAAAGTTCATCATCAATACCTCTAAAACACTTTGCCTATATTGACATGTGCTTTATTGTGTTTTGGGATGTTCTGAGCCCAATCCTTTGGTTGCAATCATGGCCAATAAAGGCAATTTTTAACTGATCGGCATCGGCAAGAACCTGCCTTTATTTTCAACCACTGTTAGATGCTTGAATAATTTACTTCACATATGCAACAATAGCACTCAATAATACACTGATTTATGCAGAAGAATCAACACATTTTATGGGTTTATAGGTCATGAAGCCCCACAGAAGGCTTTGGCTGAATCCAAATCTCCACCCTCTGGACTTGCGGACTTCAGGCGTACGTAATGTGACGTCTTCACTGTCATCACTTCAAATAACAAGATATAAATCCATTGATAGGGTTTTTTTCAGCCTTTTTTTTTTTAAACTTTGAATGACTTTGGCTTCAGACTGCACAGCTTTTATAGGCTAGGCTGTAATAATAAAATGGAAAAATTAAAACGTCACGTTCGTATTGCAATGAATTGTGGGTAATCAAACTAGTGAAGTCTGCTGAAGTCTGCACCCCAAGCAGACTCTCTGGAAGTCCGCAGAAAGTCCGCATGAGGCCCCTTGTGGACTGGATGAATTGTGGATTTGGACAGCCCTCAACACTCCCGGACTTCCCGTGAACACACCCGCAAAGTCCGCGAGTCCGCAAATGCGGTCCGGAGATTTGGATTCAGCCTTTGTCATGGTGGCCTTTTACTAGCTAAACCCGCACATGTCATCTTTGCTTGTCAAGACATACCTGCCTGGCTTCTCTCGTTACAACGCTAAACGGTAAGAGTTAAACAGCAAAAATACTTGATGAGTACTTCCCTAATTGTTTTTATTGTCAGCCTCTCTTTCAGAATCATTTTGTTGTGAAGTCTGTCTTGTTTTTCTGTGGTTGCCAATGCTGAAAAAGCAACTTTTCCTGCCAGATATTCAGCCATCGGATCAGGCTTTCCATCATCAAGACGTGAA
>OMNN01102788.1:16157-29816 GCA_900302755.1 Chromis chromis
CAACAATAGCACTCAATAATACACTGATTTATGCAGAAGAATCAACACATTTTATGGGTTTATAGGTCATGAAGCCCCACAGAAGGCTTTGGCTGAATCCAAATCTCCACCCTCTGGACTTGCGGACTTCAGGCGTACGTAATCTTCACTTCTTCACCGTCATCACTTCAAATAACAAGATATAAATCCCATTTATAGGCTTTTTTTGTGAGTGAACAAATCAACATTCATACACATAGGCTATACACATTCAAAAAGAGAAACGTTTATTTACGGAGCCAGACTAATACTAAATAATTTGGGTATTGCTTACATTGGGAGACTTGCTTTTGTCCTTTTTCAGCCATTTTTTTCTCAGCCCATGACTTTGGCTTCAGACTGCACAGCTTTTATAGGCACGTCTGCAATAATAAAATGGAAAAATTAAAACATCGTGTTCGTATTGCAATGAACTGTGGGTAATCAAACTAGTGAAGTCTGCTGAAGTCTGCACCTCAAGCAGACTCTCTGGAAGTCTGCAGAAAGTCCGCTTGAGGCCCCTTGTGGACTGGATGAACTGTGGACACTCCCGGACTTCCCATGAATGCGCCCGCAAAGTCCGCGAGTCCGCAAATGCGGTGAAGTCCGGAGATTTGGATTCAGCCTTTGTCATGGTGGCCCTTTACTAGCTAAACCCGCACATGTCATCTTTGATTGCCAAGACATACCTGCCTGGCTTCTCTAGTTGCTACAACGCTAAACGGTAAGAGTTAAACAGCAAAAATACTTAATCAGGACTTCCCGAATTGTGTTTATTGTCAGCCTCTCTTTCAGAATCATTTTGTTGTGAAGTCTGTCTTGTTTTTCTGTGGTTGCCAATGCTGAAAAAGCAACTTTTCCTGCCAGATTTTCCGCCATCGGATCAGGCTTTCCATCATCAGGACGTGAATCTGCATTTTTAAATAGGAGCTTTGCCCTCTCTCTAAAAACACCTGTGATTGGCCAAAGCCTCCCGTCATGAGTTAGATTTTCTAAAGCCTGAAAACAGAGCAAAGAAGAGGTGCAGAGTTTCCTCTAAGACCATTTGAATCACAATATGCCGAGAAGGTTATTACAGAATTGTCGCCCAGTGATGCTAAAAACAAACCCCAGCTTCAAGAGAGTATTTCTTCATATCACTTCCCAGAAACTAAAACAGAGAGCTTTCACACTGCTCTCATTTAGTGTTCACAAGCTTCAGATATTCTCACAGATCGCTCGAGGAATGAGGGGAGCGTAACAAAGATGAATCAACAAATTTTTTTTTTTTCCGTTGTTGTTTTCCTGGTGCTTACCAAGCTGCGATTATCTAGTCATTATCTGTTTGACTTGCGAGATACAGCAGCGGCGGCATCGGGCTAAAAAAAGGATTGTTAATCCCAGTGCAAACGCTCTGTTTTGGAAAAGCCTTAATAGAACGTCGGAGAAAGCAACTTATTCAAGCCTCGTTTTATGTTGTGCTGAAAACTGCTTTTTAGCGGATCTGCAGTGTTTTTGTCCTAGTTTCCCGCTTGACCACGGGTTCCCCAGTAGTCGGGCCGGATTTCAAACTCATAAGGTCACGTGCGGTTGCCAGCTGAGCCACCAGGAAGCCTGCAGGCCTTTGTTTCCTGACTCAGATGTGATTCGGTTCATTTGATTTATTCGCTAAAACACATAGATAAAGTCACAGAGGATGCCACATTACAGGATGACTTATTCTGCGAGCTGAAAAGGAGCAGGGTGAGAATATGTAAATCATCTCCTACTATACTTCTCTCTAATAACTGAGGTGTGCATATAAGCGTAGGAGCCATGTTTAATCTTAAAAATTAAGCTTCCCATGATGTCGGGCAGCAATTTTTCAAAGTGCATTAAAGCATTTTTCGGAACAAATCACGCGATTACACAGTCCGAGACATCTGGACATTCTAGATTAGCGCTCCAACTATGGACTTTTAATATTTTTTCGGGATCCCGGGGAATATGGGAGTCGAGCGCGGACAACACACACAATCGCTCCGGCTGAGAGGTGCTGAACTAACTCTCCACATGACCTTATCTTTCCAGTGTGCTTCTCTGTGGAGATTTACTTTCAAAAAAAAAAAAAAAAAAGTGAAACCAAATCCTGTTTGGCGCCGGAAATAAAAATGTTGCTGCCGTGCATGTCGGCCTGCGCGCATGCAGGCTTGTATGTGCGGGTCCCTTTGAAGTAGAAACTGTATGACTTATTCATAATGTGAGGAGGGCTGCTCGCTTTTCCTAAAGGTCACAGACAAGTCAGGAAACTTTATCTCCTAACGATGTAAATATATGAGCCTTTTTGGTCGCTACGAAACATGGAAAGAACATGTTAAAAAAATGTTTTATTGACTAAAACATCCATCCATCCATTATATACACTGCTTAATCCTCTGTAGGGTCGCAGGGGGGCTGGAGCCTATCCCGGCCGACTCGGGCGAAGACAGGGGACACCCTGGACAGGTCACCAGTCTATCAAAGGGCTACACATAGATACAGACAACCAAGCAGGGGTGGAGAATTCTGGTCCTTGAAAGTAAAAATCCAGCATGTTTTAGATGTTTCCCTCTTTCAACACACCTGATTCAAATGGTCATCTCATCATCAAGCTCTGCAGAAGCCTGATAACGATCCTGATCCTTGAATCAGGTGTGTTGGAAGAGCGAAACATCTAAAACATGCTGGATTTTTACTTTCGAGGACCAGGATTCTCCACCCCTGGTTGCCAGTAAATTTTAGAATTCATTTTAAAATGTTAGTTTGAACTTTCATGGTCAAGCTCCACAGTATATCTCTGACCTCCTGCAACCACGTTCTTCCTCTCGTGCTCTGAGGTCAGCAGGCCAGAATTTGCTGTTCGTCCCACGTACTCACTATAAACCCTGTGGTGATCGGGCGTTTCAGGCAGCGGCACCAAGACTGTGGAACTCTCTGCCGCTGGCTCTACGCTGCACTAACCCCATTGACTCCTTTAAAATGCAGCTAAAGACACTTTTGTACAGACAAGCTTTGAATTAACCTCTTTTATTAACTTGGTGTTTACATTGTATTTCCTTTTGCCTTATTTTGAAGGACTGTGTTGTATTGTATCTTTTGTAAATCACTGTTTATTCTGTTTTGTGAAGCACTTTGTGATTTCTATCTATGAAAAGTGCTATATAAATAAAGTTTACTTACTTACTTAGTGTGTTGTAAAGCAGATGGAGACAGATGGGGGTAAAGTCCTCTTCGATTTGAGCTTTCCTGCCCACTCCAGCATGTGGGAGGAACGGGAGGAAGAGGAGCAGATTGATCACAACTTGTAAGGGAAGCGCTTCTGCACAGCATGTGAGCAGATTTTCCTCAGCTGCAGGAGGTTGGTTTAAGTCAGGGAGAAATTTAAAAAAGGTTCTGGGTATTAGGGGAGAGAATGGTGCTTATAATGAGGAGCGGTCGCAAATAAATTTGAAATGGCTTTGGGTGTCACAACCGCTCAGGATCCACTTGGCTTAAGAAGCGACTTAAATCTAATTTTCTCCACGTTGGTTTAAATTGATCCTCTCCATACTGTAAACAAATAGGATTCCCCTGATCTTCACACTTCTTCTGGCTGACCTACTGGGTTTCACAACACAAATAAAGCAAGCATTTACAAGCCAATAAATCTCCAAATCACCCTTTAAATCTTTTTATTGAAGGAAGCGAGATATGCGAGGTGACATTACCAATGCACAGAGAAGACATTTCCCATTATAGTCAGTGCAAACCTAAAAATTGAAGAATGCTGCAGATATTTTTCGTCCTTGTTAGGATGCCTGTTCATGCAGTAGTCCTCGAAAATATAATCAGATCATCTCTTCGGTAGGTTCTATCTTTTGCTGTCAGTTTCTATTTACTGTGTTTGGGGGGAAAAAATAAATGTGAGCATCATGTTAGAAGCCATAAAAAACAGCATGTCACACACAGTTTGTGCTGTTTTCATAGAGCAGCATAGGACTGGGAGATGTAGCTGAAACATGTAACATGATCAAATGTTTAGATAGAGATAATTAGTGGTAATTTTAAATGACCAGTTATTTATAAAGACCAGTGGTAAATGGGTTTAATTTAGCGACGTCGGCCTAGTTATCAAGGTACACGGGTAATAACTTTAATGCTAATGGCACATTGTCACACAAGTCACCCTGTGTGTTATCAGAATGCATTATTTTGCATTTGGCCTCATGTAGTAGCAACCTAACCAGAACCATTTGGTGTGTTATTTTGACAACTTAAAAAAACAACAACATGAAAATTATAAATGAAGTAGACATGACATGCAAAATCTGCCTGAAGTATCGTGCAGTTTATATGCAATCCCATGATATCACACACAAATCACTCAAATACCCACGTAAGCCATAATAAATAAGGAGAACAGAATCATCTTGTTACACATTAAACCAAGAACACAAGTGAAATCTGGAGGCTCACAGTGTGCGACAAAAGCCAGGTATCACCGTACGGGGACCCTGCTTTGGTCTAAACATGCACCCCATCGTCAAATCTGTCAGTCCTCAGCATAAACATATACACATAGACATCGCATTGACTGCTGCTGCCGATTGGAGCAACGTGCGGCCATCTTGGTACAGTGCCACTCGCTCCTACAGTGCATTATGTCTATAGAGGAATGACATGTTTGCACCATAAAAGTGATCATAAATCGATCAATTGTCAACATATATTCAAGCAGGTTGTTTGTCTGTCCTCCATGTCTAATGTTTGTAACAGACATTTTTAACTTTACATCCAAGCATCCTGTCATAGCTACGTGTGACGTTTTTAACAAATCATTCTACAGATTGTGAAGTACCTCCATAGATGTCCATGCACTCCCTCCTCTGCTAGCCCTGTACCAAGATGGCGCCGCTTTAGGCCCGTCCCTCCACAGTCAATGCACCGTCTATATATGTCTATGGTCCTCAGAGCAGCCTGCTGGGAGGAGGTTGCTTGTGTTTTAAACTGCCATGCCAATTCCCACTAAGGCAGGTTTGAGGCCCGGTTTGCATCTAATGCAACTATTGAACATTCTGGCAGACAAATTTCTTCTTGTTGCAAGTGATGAAGTTTCCGTTTCCGGTACATATCACTATTGTTGTATTGGTCAGACCTTAAAGTAACTTCTCAGGATTTGTAAATAATTAAAAATAAAAGGGAAGTATAGGAGGGTGACATGTTAATCTTTTTGATGATGGACCGTGTCATGAGAGTCAAGTGAACCAGATGCTTTAGTGTGGAAAAACCCAGAGAACTGTATGCTGACTGGATATTGCTCAAATGCAGCTCTTTTCTTTATGTACTGTATGTACCATGTATTGTATTTAACCCTGCCTGCATCTGCTGTCTTGGAAAGCTAACTTGACTGTTACATGTTGTATCGGGGTTGTTCGTACTGTTTTTCCTCAAGGTCTGTCTGCACCGCTGTGCCGTGTTTGTTTCTAGGACGAAGGCAGTGATGTAACATTTCAATCTGAGATTGGCTCTCACATCAAAGCGGGAGCTGGATGCTTGCTCATTGGGAGCAGCGGTGGATAAGCCACAGCTGAAACTTTGGGAGGATAGACTTAAATGCAAATGACGCCGTACAGAGCAGAACTACGATGCAGACTAATAGAAAAAATATGCAGTTGCCTTTTAGCAAAAGCAAACAAGCTTCAAGTAGGCTGCAGGAGGATTATACTGCGTTGTTTTGTTCAGTGATTCTTCTTTTTTCTGCCGCCGCTCAGTGAAATCTGCCTATATTGAAAATGCAAAGCTCTCAGTGACAATTGCAGTGCTGATCAATCATTATAGATAGCATTAATAAGTTCAGAGCAGCAGGAAATGTGTCTGATGTTATACAGCTGTCTGTGGAGACCACGCTCCACTAAGTCCGCCAGAGGGGTAAAAAAACCCCGACTCTAAGCTTAAAAAACACGAGGGGATCCTGGGATGGCATGCCTCTAATGTCAGTGTGGACTGGCGTATTTATTAAAATGTAAATGCTCTAGGAGTCTGGCGAGAGAGGGGCATCGAAAATCCTTTAAAAAATGCTTTTCTGTGTGGATTATCACATCTTCTGTTGTGACAATGTGATTAAACAGTTAATTGAAAAAACAATCAGCAGATTAATCACAAATGAAATTAGTGATTGGTATCGCTTCTTATTTAGCATTTTAGACACAAAAATGTCTCAGTGGTGAGTAACTGAAACTCTAACTAAACATCTATTTTATTTTTCGTTTTAATTACTGATGGGGTTTCCTTGATGCTCCTTTAAAGCTCTTAAGAGGAGTTGAAAACTTATCTAGATAATGACTATGAATGTGAACCCAGCTGTACCAGAATGGCGTTAAAGACTGAATAGTAGTGTTCTATTTTGCTTGTAAGTGTCTAGTCTTGCACATGCATCTATTTATAAGCCAGGACAAAATAACAGTCCGCATCAAATTAGCATGAAATTTCCGTTTAGCAATGTTCTCCCACAGCAAAATAGTAGGAGGGAGGAAGATCTCTCATTATGTCCATAAAAAGAATCCTTGTGTTCTGTGAAAGAGGCACAATTAATCGACGTTTCCTTTCCAAGATGGACGCAGAAGAAGAAGAAGAAAAGTTTTTTTGGAGAGACAGACCTTTAGAACTTCTTCAGAGAATGATGGTTTCAAAAAGCAGACTCCTCGGAGGGAGAAGTGGCAGCGGGGGTGGTGGTGAGGAACATTCGCTTTTTTGTGGGGGGCGGACCAATCTGAGAACCATTTCTGCTGAAAGAGACGGCGAAGAGGGAGAAAGAGGCCACTGCCGAGATGGAGAGGACACAAAGTATGTTGTTAAGCGGGCGACTGTATGTGGCCGGCTGCAGACACTTAGCAGGGAGGACTCCTCCTGACCCCCCCCCTGGCTGGATTGATACCACCTTTGTGTGGCAGTGAAGCATTGTGGGAGTGCGGACGACTTGGGACTCCGCTCACGTTCCCAGGGCCACTACAGAGATATCTGACTGAGTGCCAGACACACACACAGATAGCTTAGCCCCCGTCTTGTGTTGGAAGTCGGATTGGCAGCGCCATTGTGGGGCAGAGGAGCGATACGGGACTGCGAAAGGACTTTTGGAAGCAGCTCACACATACAACACGCGCACAAAACCACAGCAGGGGAGATGATGCCATGTGTGTGTATACAGCTGCCAGAAAGCACACGAACAGCATTAGCTTAGAGGAATTAAGAGGCAGCGACTGAAGCAGTGGGAAACATTACAGCTGACATCCAGAACAAGTCTTCCAAAACATTATACCAGGTTATTTCTCTGTCAGTCTGATGCTGCTGTCTGCTACTCGGTTTATGCTTTTAGTCACACTTCCCTGGGTTGATGCAGTGTTTTGTGCTTTATTAGAGTTAAATTAGGTCTTTTCTCTTCTCCAATTAGATCTTTTATTTCATTGTGTTCTTTATTTTAAGGTTTATTGTATCGGTAAACTGGGTGGGTTTGCTCAAAGCATCAGTGAAGCAAAACCAGTGTTAATATCCAGTATGCCCTGTGTGTAGTCATTACCAGGCATTGAATGACATCTGATATTTTGTAAGTCGACAGTGGAGTTTGTGCGTTTTATGAAGGGAAGGGGAAAAAGTCAATTAATCTCCAAACCACACAGAATGAACTGGAGCCACAAGACATTATGGGGAATATTGATTAAGGACTTTAAAGTGCTGGAATCAAATTGCATTCCTATGCTTATTAACCACGGGACTGCACCGGGGATTTGTGCAGATGAAATGGAAAATGATGTTTGGTCTCGTGTAATCTGTATGTTCAGGTGAAAAGTATAGGAGGAAGTAATTTATACAAATGTGCAGCTGCATCTGATGCATTGCTTATGACTGACCACTGGAGGAATCTGTGTTTGAAATAGGAGCTCATTTTGTTCATCCAATTATGTAGTTTATTGACTTAAATGCAGCACTATAAAATCAACCATAAATGAGTATCTCCACCAGAATTTTTAATATTGTTTCTCATAAAGTCCATTCTTATTGAATGTGAGCTAGACATTATAATAATAATAACAGGGTTCTCCCAAAGGGGGCCGGCGACCAGTGATTTTCTCCGACTAGTCCCCTTGATGATGTCGGCTACCTCAGGCTGGTTCGGCAATTTCTGTGCTCTGGATATTCGGCTCGTGCGGCGATGGGATGGGGACTGACTGACGGACAGACGGACTGACGACTTTAGAGTACGCAAAATACTGATGTTGGTCCTCAGGGTGTTCATCGGAGTCCGACAGTGTTAGCATGTCCTCGCCATTCCTATCTGTTGGCTCCTGTTCCGCCTCCCGGACCACGGCTAGGTCAGGGGGGGCTAGAAAGGTTGTGCCCTCATTCTCCCCCTACATTCTTTCTCTCTACCTTTACTATGTTCAAGTTGGGAGAACCCTGAATAATAATAATCTAACCTTTATTGATCCCCTTGGGGAAATTCCTTCTTTGCATTTGACCCATCCTATTCAAGTTAACCTTAACTATACATACTAGGAGCAGTGGGCTGCCGCGGTGCAGCGCCCGGGGAGCAGTCAGGGGTTAAGGGCCTTGCTCAAGGGCCCAACAGTGGTGGTGACTGGGACAAGTGGTCGCTCTCACTTTCCCACCTCAACCTCTTGCCAGTCCGAGGGCTCGAACAGGCGACCCACCAGTTACAAGTTGGCTTCACAACCCACTAGGCCACCTCTGCCCCTTATAAGTGTGCATATAGTCGACTGGAATTAGCTTCCAAAACCTTTTTATGTCACAATTTGAGATACAATTCGAATAGAATAGAATATTTTTACTGTGTGATTTGCAGTGAAATTGCTCAATCTTATAGTGCATTATAAATAAATACAAAGTGCATAGATAATAGCTCAGAGACATTTTCCACCTTTAGTCTAGTTCTGGTGTCTCTGCACAGATATACAACACAAGGAGAAGTAAACTAACATAAACAAGAAAAAACACATTTTCCAGGAGACCAGCAGTGAATTCATGATGGTCCTTATGTGGAGTCAATCTAAATACACACACAACTCAACAGATAATGTTTATAAAGCCGGCGTTTCATCCTAGACAGCAACTTAACCTGCTCTTCTCCTGCTGAGGCACGTTTTGATGGAACACGCTGTCTCTAATAAACACATTTAACCAACAGAATTTCACCTTGGTTCTCTCCGGAGACTGGAAAAAAAAGCCCTTGTGGGAAATGTATGAAAAACACAAACCGCAATTACAAATAGATGATGCAGGTTGAGGGCGAATGGGCACAGCACAAACTGTATTAGAACACCTCATCATGTTGGCGCCTCCAGGGCCCCGCCGGTGATGGATACGGTGTATTACAGTGTGAGAGTGCAAGGGTTGACTTTTTCCTTCAAGGGTCAGGGTGTTGGAATGTTTTCTAATACAAGGCATTGTCGAAAGTGAGGATTTAAACAATGTTGGCTTTGGATGGTTCAGTGCTGTTGATTGATGGCACTAAGTCGGGGCCACCTGATGTAATAAGTATAAAAGCTATGTGCAACAGCCTCCTATATCTGGTTTTTATCCTTGTCCTTTGCATTGATGTGTCAAGTTAGCAGCTGGATAGCTCGGTGAGTAACACCCCAGACTTTGGCACGGGAGGTCGGTGGTTCAAATCCCGGTCAGGGCGCAGGTACCCAGTGAGGACCCTTAGCCAAGGTCCTTTATGCTGCCCTGCCTACTACCTACCTACCTATGTATGTCACTTTGGATAAAAGCGTCTGCTAAATGAAATTGTAGAATGTTATAACTTTAGCTCTGTTGACGTTGCAAATATTCACATGCTGCCTGTCATTAAAAGAGGAGTTTTCTCGCTGTCAGCCATGTTTATTTTATTTTTTTGTACCTTTGTGATTCGTTCCTCCAAGCTCGGAATTCAGAATATCCATCTTGTAAATTTTCCATCGTCTGAGTTGAATCTTAACGCAGCGTTACACCCTCTTTCTCAAACTCTGTGTCCCCGCTTTGTAATTTGTATTCTTCATTCTGTAATTTGGGGGCAGTGATGGCGCAACAGGTTAAGCCCCTGACTACTGATCAGAAGGTCAGGGGATAGAACCCCACTGTGGCCACCGTTGGGCCCTTGAGGAAGGCCCTTAACCCCTGACTGCCCCTGGGCGCTGCACCGCGGCAGCCCACTGCTCCTGCTACTTGTATGTATAGTAGGATTGGTTAAATGCAGAAGTTGAATTTCCCCAAGGGGATAAATAAAGGTTAAATTATTAGTAGTATTATTATTATGATGATGATTATTATTATTCATGCACAAGCTGAAGTCCCCAGATGATGTCACTTGAGTCATTTTGCAGACTTGATAAACCTTTTTTCATATTCATAACCAAGACAATCAGTGTTTACTGTGGTAAGAACATTATTAAATGCAACATGCTGTGGCAGAGCCAGATAATGGATCCATTAGCGGCTGCACTAACTGAACCCCATGATCATATAGTCTGCTAAATTTGTGTTAAATAGCTTAACTAAAGTAATTAAAACAATCTTTGTTGCAACTAGAACTTAATTAAATGTAAATCTATTGCTGTTTTATGTTAAGTAGATAATAGACTATTGACAGTGATTGCCATAACATGGAAAATGGTCGCTATAGGCTATACTGTTCATGAGTGTCATGAAATAGTTTTCCTCAAGAATGATCAGAAATCTTTGCCCATCAAGGGTTCATAAGAGAAGCATATAAATAAATGGTTCAGAGTCATTATTGTGAGGAGCGTTTTCAATTTACATTTTGAATTAAATGGATTAAGAGTCTATTGACCCTCAACCCAGCTGCACATACAAACGCGCACACATACAAGGCCTGTGGTGAAATGTTGCAAGAATGAAGGGGAGTCTGGAAAAAAAGTCTTTGACATAAAAAATGAATCAGCAACGTGGATTTTATTTGATATTTTTCTGTAATGTAAAGATTTTTGGGACTAGTTGCTCTCCAGGCATGCAACTCATGCAATAGTGTGTTATAGTGAGTTATTATTAAGCTAAAACACTTGAATTTGTGACATATTATAGCTTTAAATAGTGTGTTTTTTCTGTTAAAGGAGAAGCTAATGTGACTGCACCAGGTTTAAATTAACAGTTGACAGCAGCTACAGATCTCTGATGTGTAGCTCTGACAAAAATGACAAACATGCTTCTTGTGGCACCTTTTTGTCAGCAGGTTTACTTCACGCATAAGCAGAAAAACACAGATTTGTAAGGTAAAAACAACAAAAAAAATCCCCTAAAAATGTTGTAACCAATACTTGTGTTGCATTTCTGGATTATTCAAACGTTAACATCTCACAAAAATTGCACTCAAATGAGGCAACACAAATAATTTAGAAGTCCTTCCTTCCCTAAACAACCCTATTGTTTTCGATGATTTTATCACACCCTTGCTGTCCCTCTGTTTACCCTCAGCTTTACACATCCAAAACAAGTTGTTACTGTGACAAGAAAATGATTTTTCACTCTTTATAGTTCTAATGAAAAAAAAAGAAAAGAAAAGAATTGTCGGTCCCTGTCATAGCCCAGAAAGAGTCTCAAACAAGGAAGTCTTGTTCAATTAATCAAACTTGTTATGGCGGGCACGCATATAAATCATTAATACGCAGGCAAAGCTGACATCAATAAAATCTAACAGCCTTAATGAGTGAGGGGAGAAAAAATGAGATATGAGCAGATGTTCAAAATGAAAACCTCATCAACAACGGTTATGTAAAAGTGTCATTTCTGGGCCGAGACACCGGGTGGCGCTGTTGAACTGAAGAAAGAGCGAAGATGGAGGCAGTGCATGTGTGAAATGCAGACGGGGATAGAGGAGAGATACAGTGAAGGCCGAAAGAGATACAGAGGCAGAGAGAAGGAGCTAAAGAAGTACAGAAAAGAAGGAGCCATATGGCAGAGAAGCAGAAGTGGGAAGCATATTTCCTTGATTTGAGAAATTGGGAGGGAGAGAGGGGTTAAAGATAGAAAAAGGGGCGGTGGGTGGAGGGTAAGCGTGATAAAAACATCCCATCGGTTTTCCTGCTGTGTTAATTACATCCATTATTGCCCCGCGAGTTTCTGGGTCACATGAATTGTTATTCTCGACAACGTCCTAGGAGGAGAGATTACAGAAAATTATAGCAAATACGTCACTGAGGATGGCCTGGCCTTGTTTATGAGTAATTTTGAGAGGCAATACACCGCTGTGCAAAAAAAACGTGTTTACCACTTGAGTTCTCCCCAAGGGCCGGGCCACGCAGTAAGACGCGAGCATTGCATTTGTTTTGCTTTCCTCGCTCTCCACCCTTTTGACTATTTGTCTCTGCTCCCCCCTTATTCTTTCTCTTCATACAGCATCCTGAGAGGCTAATGAAATTGTACTCCATGCATTATCACGCCGCTATGAATCGCGTTTAATTACCAGAGGAGCGAGATGTCATCACTTTTTAGCAGCGGGTTGCCATTCGGCGCCACTGTTTGTGCATGTCTGCAGATTTTTCCAAGCCTAAGCACCTGAGCGTGTTCATGTGTGTCAATCCCCCCCCCACTCCCGCGCCACGGAGTCAATCTGTGTGTTCTGGCTTTTGATGAGCGGATATCTGCTCGCTAGCAGCTTGTCCGCCGCATGTACAGGTTTGCAGTCTGAGCACACCATCAAGCAATGTTGTGCTAGGTGACAACAACCTCTGGGAGAATGATGTAACTCAGAAAGGAGGGCGAAGGAGACGGCGAGAGAGAGCGATGGATCCACACGTGCAGACAAACACAACAAACAGACACACAAAGAGACACCGAAATAGACAGAAGTCGCAGCACAGTGGGGTAGATTGTGTAACAGATCATCTTGTTGTCAAATTGGTGAGACTCGCTTCTCGGCTGCTTCCTAAAGCCAGACAGGAATGATGCAGCAAATCTGTAACGACTGCAACACACACTCACGAGCATGAATCATTTATTTATGGCCGCATAAATCAAGCAGCGCGGCGAGATAAACAGTAAAGACGAGTTTGTGAGATCTGTCAGTTACACGACGCTGCAAATAAAAACACCAAATCGTGGATAACGGAGGCGATCGTGAATCTGCCAACGATAGCTGAAGCTAGCCCTTTCTGTTTCTAGCTGAGACTCTCTCTTTGGTGAGACATTCATCCTCTGAAGTCTTCACCTGGCCTCCACTGAGGAATATTATGCACCTGTAGCATGTTCTGCGTGGGATGGAAATGGCAATTACCTAAAGCAGCAGAAGGCTCTTTTTAACTGTGGCCAGCCAGCTCCTGGTTTAAATTAGAAAATTCAAACCAAGTATGCCTCTTTGAAAATGATCTAAACATAAACACGGTAGCTTTGCAGTCAGTATCACTCTTTCACTTTATCCCCTGAGAGGCACCTGCAAAGTATAGGATGCAGAATACTTGACATTGCAAACATGTTGAATGTACATATATACAGAACATGATGGCCTATGTAGCTCATGTGTTGCGCTCCATTTCTTGTTATCTGTTTGTGCACTTTCAGTTGTTGGAGTGTTATATAAACATATGCTCAAAGATGATCTAGGATTACAGGAGTTTCAAGCTCTGGAAAAAGTTAAAACAACATATTTTATTTGCAATT
>OMNN01102789.1:0-13226 GCA_900302755.1 Chromis chromis
CTTATAGCTGCCAAATTGTGTTCAGATGGAGCAATACATGAGAGGGCACTGCCAAGAGTCATTTGCAGTAAATGCTCCCAAACGCCCTCTAGGTTTCTCACCAAATATCAGATCCACTATGATAGCACCCTTAATCAACCTCAGCATTGGAAAGTGGAAGGAGAGGGGAAGGGAAGGGACAGAGAGGGGGGTTCCTGCCAGCTTTAAGTATGCTTTTAGTCACCTCAGTTACAACTGAACCCTCTTTTACCAAAGAAAAATTATCCTTGCATGCGATGGAGCACTAAATGGAAGAGCCCTTGGGACAGAACACTTAATACAGTAAATGGAACCAAGAGACAAGCAGGGAGAAGTTCCTCCGACTCTTGGAAGCTATTCAAAACATCTCAGCGATGGCTACATTACAGGAGCAGAAGTGGGGGGACAGCCCTGTTACAGTCCAATTAATGTGTGTAGATAGTGCAGACGTGATTTATAGTTTATTTTCAGCTCTGCTCTGCTGACAAACGAGCTTCCATCCGCCTCTGGCACGCAACAGATAATGCATGCAGCTCAAGCACATCATGAAAGGCTTCTCAGGTCTGAAGGGCCTTTCGCTGCCTACTCAGGGCTCTGTGACCGGCTCTATTCTCCTCGGCTCACGCCTAAATAAAGACGTCTTTCAAAGCAGCGGAGCCCTTTCAGTGGTTTCATGTCACGTGCAAAATACCACTTTTGAACACTGGAGTTGATGTAGTTATGAAAGCTTCAAGGATCATTTAGAAATTCTTGGGATATTATGGGCCTTTTCTTTTCAGACGGTGAAGTGGGCGTCACAGGCTGCAGCTGCAGCTTCTACTTGGTGAATACAAGCTCTGCATTTACTTCTCAGAGGTGTTTACAGGTCAGAGTTTAGAAGCTTGTAATCTAGTAATGTGTTGTTGTTTTTTTCTCCAATGAACTGATTAATTATTTGTTCTATCAATCAATCAACTTTAATTTGTAAAGCGCTTAATCACATCTACAGACATTTCGAAGCGCTCTATGAAATGCCAAGATATTGCTGAAATGTCAGAGCTTCAGATGCCTTGTTCTGTCAGTTCACATTACAAAGATAAACCATTCTAATGATAAATACACAAGAAATCATCACTACGAGAAGCTGGAACCAGTGGATGTTTGGCCTTTTTGCTCGAGAAATGATTGAAACAAATAACTGATCAAATTTGATGTTGATTAATCTTTCATTTGTTACTAATCAGTGTGTCTACTAGTTCTTTTAACTCTATGTTCTTTGACTTTTAACTACATGAGCTCTACAACTAATTTAACAGAAAACACACAGATCAGCCACAACATAAAAACCACTGACAGGTCATCTTGTTAAAATGCAATGTTCTGTTATCATTGGGTTCTGGCATTCATGTGGATGTTACTTTCACACCTACCTTCTACCTCAACACTTTGCAGACCAAGCACACTCCCCCTACCTAAGCAACAGGACTCCTCAATGGCAGTGGACTCCCGCAGCAGGACAATGTACACTGCAAAAACAGCCCAAGACCGGCTCGAGGAACACGACAAAGAGCTCAATGCTTTGACTCAGCCTCCAAACTCCTCAGATCCCAATCTGATGGAGCATTCAGGGAAAAAAGTCTGATCCATAGAGGACCCAACCAACCATCTACTGGACCCAAAAGATCCAGTGTGAGACACCAGGGTGCTCAGAGGAGTAAGAACCTACAGCATGAAGATCAGGTGGGTGGTTTTAATGTTGTGTAAATGTAACCACATTTAATCAAACTAGTCTCAAATTCCATCTTTAAAACACTAAATGAGCGCTATGGGTGTAATCCAGGCAGACTGATACAGATGTGGAGTTATAAAGACACATAGATGTATATATAGAGAGTAGCTCACTGATATGTTTTAAAAGTTTTGGGGCAACAATGGAAGAATGAAATAAATCAGGCTTTTCATTTGCAGACGTTACTGATTAGTAGGATAAAGTCACTGATTTGTTGACAGTCAGACGAATGCAGAAGATTAACATTCCTTATTGGTTAAAGGCCCAGAAAACTTCTTGTGTCCTGCAGCACATAAACATGCTGTTTCAAACCACAACTGTGTTTTTTCTGTCCTCTTGTTAAAGTTGGCAGGGCTGAGACACAGCAAAGCAACATTTGGGTCCATGTTGGTTTGCAGTCAAGTATGATTAAAAGAATACAGTCAACTAATCAGCAGTTTTTTTCTCCATTAATTAATTAATATTTTTTCTGTGTAATATATAATTTCCGAAGGCGTTGCTTGATTTCTTCTTATTTAAAACCCAAATATATTCAATTTACTGTCATAAATAACAAAAAATATTGGTACTGGTAAAATATAAAAACTATTATTTACCAGAATAGTTAATGTACTGTTGATTGACTAATTAAATTAATTGGCCATTAGTTGCAGTTTCACACATGGTCCAGATGGAGTTTTGAACTTTTAACAAATGACTGCTAGTGAAGTTTGTTTTCTTGACTTAAAATTTGACTAATAAATATTAAATGTAAAGCAAGTTCAGGGATTTAAATTACCCATGTTGGAAATGTAGCATCTAAGCAGAAAAGATTAACCTAATTAACTAACTTTGTAGTTGTTGTAGTTTTTCCTTTCTTTTCTTAATGTTGCATTTTGGAAGCAAACTTTTACCAACTGACTTAGTGAAAATAAGCTCCAATTCATCACAGTAGCACAAAAAAGGCCTATAAATAAGGCAGTTAGAATTGCAAGGCTAATAATCAATATTTAAAGGGTTATTTTCTAAAATTCATAATTACAAGCATGTTTTTTTTTAACTCCACAGCACTGACATGCAGCAAACTGGACCTCAAAATGTTGGTAAGTAAACAAGTTTTCTACAAATATTTCTGCACTCTGGGAGTCTATCTGTTGCAGCTTCAGATGCAAGTCGATCCAAATCTCAACTCCACTGCTCAACTATTTCAACGCTGCTAAAGCATGAAAAAAAAAAAACCTCCATAAGTCTCTAAGCCACCACCCCTCCCTGCTGCCTGTCGCTGGCTATTTCTGTGACTCTTGTATGAAACACTTCTGACGTTAAACACCTGTTAACTTTTATGTCTTGTGAGAGGAGTGGCTGAATGGGAGAGCATTATATTCAGTGCCAGTCGGCCTGGCCAAATCCCCAGTAGAGGAAAGACCACTCCCAGTGCAGAGAGGCAGCAGCAGGAGTGAGTGAGCCCCCTCACCCCTGCCGGCGAGGATCCCCCTCCGTTCAAAACCAACAGTCACCTCTATTCCAGTTGACAGCTGTGTGAAACCGCCATCTTTCCGCAGCTCTCTGCTGCGTAAACTGCACAGCTACCCACCAGCAGACTTACTGTAGAGGGACAGCAGGCAGATGAGTGTGTTGTCGCTGTTCTGTGTCGGGGTTTTTTCTGTTCTGCCCCTCATGTTTAGATGCCAGTCGAAGTGAAGGTGGTGCAGTGTGTCCTGCCAGAGTCAAGAACAGCTGAACCACCCAGTATGAAGAACCACAAACTGCTTTAAAGTGAGTCAAAACATGTTGCACAACTCTGTTCCAGCAGCAAACGTTTTACCTTCTTCAACCTGGTGTCAGAAGTTGTTTGATTTTTCCTTTTTATACAATCCATCGGTGGTGGAAGTCACTCTCAGTTCGTTCTACTTCTTCTTCTTCTCTACATTCTGGAGACAAATATTACACTTTTTAACTCTTCTTACTATTAATGCAAACTACTAGCTATCAAATTATGATGGGGTATTCTACAATTTTACTACTTTAAGAAAATGTTGCCGTTAATATTTACATATATTTACTTATTTCTTTAATGCAGGATTAGTAACGGATTATTTTTACTTTTACTTCATGAAAATAATTGAAGATTATTTATTAGTCATCTGATTCACAGATGGGCATCAACCATAAGTTAACAAAATAACACTACCGTCATCTTTTTAAAACATCTTTTACAGAAACATACTGCTGTTAGTGGAGAGAAAAAAAACCTTAACTGTGAATCAACAGGTAAAATTATTCAGTACAAATGTTGCACTCCATCAACTCTTACTTTTTAAGATTTAAATCTTACAGAAAACTGTTCCCTCTAAATGTTTGTGAATAATTGAATTTATCAATTTGCTGTTAAAGGATGCTTTGTGTTGTGAAAACGGAGATTTCACCTTTTTATTTTTTTTTATTGAGATGAAAATTGTAAGTTTCAGGGAGTGTTGTGAAATTAAAGGTTTATTTAAATATATAAAGCTTCAGCTAAGGATTATGTTTTAATTTTTTCTTCCTCTTTTGGTAACCAGCAGTTCAAACCCCCCAAATTTTCAACTACTTTCACATGAATATTTGACATTTTTGCTTTAAAAAATGAGTAAAAGGAGGGGGAAAAAAATCTACTTTCAGCTCAAGTAACACAGTCCATTTAGTATTTACAGTCTTTCCTGGTTCTCTTGTACATTTTTAAAGTCACTCTGAATAAATGTAGTATTTTGTTTTAAATAAATACTACTATTAAAAGATGATTGGTAACTGATTGGTCTGTGGATTGTATATAATTAACCTGGAGTCCACCTCTCACCCTGATGAAGTTGATGAAAATGAAAATGTTTAGTGAATGAAGTTGGTGTCTGGGAGTTGTATGATGTATTCAGGTTTATATTTAAGCAAGCATCAAGTAGGTGTTAGTTTATAGATTATGTCCGATGGTTAAAAATAAGATTGACTTGTGTTTGAGATCTGACACTGCTTCTCAAACTATGTGGAAAAGTCTGAAAACATCTAACAGCAGTGAAGCATTTGCTCAGATTTACGCAGCAGCACTGAGATGTATTTAGATGTATATAGATATATAGATAGATGTAGATGTTCCTCTCATGTGTTGCTTCTTTCTACACCTTTCTAAAATCTTATTCTTAATGTGAGGTCCCCACACGGCTGAACGTAGCCCTCCCTCGTATCCATAAAACCTGCCGCCTATAAATCTGTCTAATGTGCCTCAAGTATTCAGTTGATATTCAGTAGAAAACCCGCTTGGCAAATCCAGAAATCATTTTGGACTACAATGCAAACGACTATAATAAAATGACGTCTCAAGTGGCTCCAATAGCATCAGTGAGTGAAAGGAGCGCTGTTCGTCTGCCAGACTCGGTGGATAAAGGAAAGCTGATCCAAACCTTTAAATGAGAGCTTTTGGGCTAATATTTTAAGGCTTGGATTGCAGCACCAGGAAATACCTGGGAGAGGTACACCTTTAAGGAATCAAATTTAGCAATCCGCAGGAATGGTTGGAAAACTTCAACCAGAGAACTCCGGCTTTCTGCAACCTCTCCGTGATGTTTGGATCCCGAAGGTTCAGGTGAAGCGATTAAAGCTTCCTAACGTGTTAATGATGGTGGAATATTTCACTCTGAGTTTGTCAGTTTTATCCCCCATTAGCAGGCAGGAATGTCCTCTCCTCTTCCCCGCTCTGAGGTGATTGGTTAATGTCTTCTCCTATTTACACATTACAGACAGCACATCCATTTAGGAAACAGAGGAGATAACGTTTGAGACATAATAAGGGTGAATTAATGCAAATCTCTATATTCTGCTGTGTGTAATCTTTCCGTAAACAGAGATTTCGACATCGGAAAAGTTCAAAAGAACAGAAGCAACGTGGTTTGGGTTTCCTATAGCAGATCAGCTGAAGGTCAGAAAAAAAAGAACATCTGTTGAACTAATATTCAACTAACAGTGAGTATATTCTAAACACAAAATATGTGAATATTTTAACCAGCAGGTATTTGGATTAGCTTTAAGTGTAAAGACCTGTAGTCAATGTCAGTGCTTCCAGGACTGTGACAAGGCAGCAACGAGTGAATTTCAATGAAGAGATGCACAAAAAAAATGTTGTTTGTAAGTATTTAGTATAAAAAACAAAAAATTAAACATCTCCTTTACATTCACAGAATGAATGCAAACACAGAAATTATGATTAACAACCCAACAACAACCTGAAGTGATTTGTTTGCTTGAAACAGTGAAAAAGGGAGAAATATTCAGCATTTCTACATTCATGAAACAAATGTCTTTACCCTGACTGCTAAATCTATAACATTAAAAATAACTACACTACCTCCATTTAGTCAGAAACAGTACTTTGTCTGCAGCAGGTGGTTTTACAAATATGTGTTGAAGAATATTGATGCTATTGAGAAACTTGTTCTGTGTGTTTGTCTGTGAATAATACTGCTGTTAGTCTAATGGAGAAATACAAAAAAAAACCTTCCCTTACCTTCTGAGTGTTAAATATAAAAACAAAAACGTGGGAGGAAAAAGTCCCCTCTCATTCACAGAATGAATATCAAATAATAAAATTCACAATGAGGGCTAGACGCCTCACGCCGATTAATGTACAAGTGTGGATGTGTAACAGTGACATCTGAGACACAATCTGGCCTCTGCTGAGTTAATTTCAATTCACCCTCTTTATCTCGAGGCACGACTCGGCTGCACATTAGGCCTTTGATTGGCCTCAAATACTCAGTGGGCATTACTGAATAAACGATGGAATGATGAAGTCTGATCCAAACCATATGGGCGTAGAGCAGTAGAAGGTATTCTGGGGGGATTCCTACACAGATCCTCAGGTTTACACTCAACCATCAGAGGAGAGTGTATAATACTATCCAGAGCTTTTCAGTATCTACAGTCAATGAAGCAGAAACAGCTTTACGTGCTAACCGAGTGCAGTGGCTCTTTGAATATGGAGTGTAAAAACAACACTGCAGGAGCGAACCGTTCCACCGCTGTCAGAGATCTTAGCGTTTGGCTCTCTTGGAAGGGGGCTCCTCTGATTTCGGTCCTCCCCGCGTTCGCACCGCAGGAGGGCTGGCCTCCCGTTTACGGCCCCCCTTCACTACTGCTGCTACCTGGCTCCTCGTCCCGCTGCAGGAGGGAAACAAGGCGCAAGTGTCGGTCCATTAATCATGAGCATGTTAAATCTAAAGTTATTTGTGAAAATTGGAGCTGGTCTAGACAACCCGCATATTTAAAAAAAAAAAAAAAAACAATGCCAGAGACAAAAACTCTACAGACGTCAAAAAAGACCTCAGGAATAGTTTACTTAAAAACAACTTATACAAACAAATAATAAACATGTATTAAGACAGAAAAAACATCTTTTCATAAACAGCAATAACATAAAGAACAGTATTTTCTAATTTCAGAATCATTCAATCTCTTCTCCTAAGATGTACAAACTGAAGAGGTATGTTTGTCAGAGAGAAGTTGGTATTCTCTTTCTAAACTGAGCACTTCAGGCAGAGAGGGTTAAATGAGGAACATGTCTACTACACCACATTTAATTATTTTTAAACAACAAGATTTAGAAATTTAAAAGAGGAGCATTAAAATTCATCATAGACTCATTTGGAAGTTAGTAAATAATCCATAAATTCAACCTTTTTGCCACCAATTGGTTATGACATTGGGGATGGACGATTTGTGAGTTTATTGTGTTAAAAATTAGTTTAAACAAAACACACAATTAGCTACTTTGGATTGAGACATCATCTGTATTAATATTTTTGAAAAGCTGTTTTTTTGTGGTTGTTTTTTTTTCTTTTTCTGACTCCTACAACTCTTAATTATCTATGATGGAATCATTTAAACACATGTGTCTTTGTCACAAAAAACTATCCTACATTTTGGTCCTCTCATAAATTTATTATAAGTCTTCTGGCGAAATGGCAAAACCTTAACGGCATCTTAAAGCTCGACTGAAGTTTGTTGCTGATCACATGGACAAAGAAACAGATTTCTAGAGGAAATTTCTGTGGTCAGATGAAACAAAAATGTAGCTATTTGGCCACAAAGACCATAAATGTGTTGAGACCTTTAACCCTAAAAACACCAAACCTACCATCAAGCATGGGGGTGGCAGTATTATGCTCTGGGGCTGTTTAGCTGCCAGTGGGACTAGTGCTTTACACAAAGTAAATTGAATAATGAAGAAGGAGAATTACCTCCACATTCTTCAGGAAAACTTAAAATCATCAGCCAGTCTTGGACACAGTTGGGTAATCCAACAAGACAATGACTCCAAACACATTAAAAACGGTAAAGAAATGGCTAAATCAGGCTAGAATTAAGGTTTTAGACTGGCCTTTACTTAAGTTCTGTCTTAAACCCCATTGAGAACCTGTGGACTTTGCTGAAGGAACAACTCTGTGTCAGAAAGCCAACAAATTTAGTTGTACTGCACCAACTCTGTCAAGAGGAGTGGTCAAACATACAACCAGAAGCTTGTGAACAGCTTCTAAAGGCTCCTAGTTGAGGTGAAAATGGCATTTAACCAAATATTAGAATTGCTGTATGTATATTTTTGACCCAGCTGATTTTGTCATATTTCCAGAAGATCTATAATAAATCTATAAAAGAACCAAAATGATTATTAAATTTATTCCATCGCAGTCGTTTGAAACACAACAATGCCATGATACACAGAGTCTTTACATGTGTATGTAAACTTTTGTTCACAACTGTATGGTCTAGAGCTGAAACAATAAGTTGCCTCATGGAATCTTTAATCAGCTGAAAAATTATTTATCACACAATTCTGATTATTATTAATTGTATATAATTGTTATTTATTTTTCCTGCAAAAATGCTAAAAATGCCAAACTTACTTGTTTTTAATGGAGCAAAATATAAGAATTCATCATCCTTTAAACTGGTTTTGAGTGTTTCTTCCTATTTAAGCACATCCAGATACTTTTGATTTGCTCTGAAATACACTAGACATTAGATACACTCTACCCCTTAAAATTAGGATAAATATTAGATTATAAATCAGTTATATGTTGCAGTCTTGATGCAACTGTTGAATATATACCTTCCTTTTAAAACAGCTGAGGCCGTGCAAAAGATTTATTTTTATTTTGAGAGCTAATAATTCAAAAACATCTTGAAATTCCGGGAAAACTTTTGGTCAAATGTTTTCTTTCACAGAGCAGCGGCCCAGCAGTCAGTTTTTGGTCGGATTCCCCTTTAAGCTCGCTATTTCTGCTGAAACTCAATGAGACAAACTCACCGTGTGCCAGCTGTGGTCTCCTCTTTACCGTTCTGTCGACTTGCCCGGGTGGATGGTTTACTTGGCTTATTTCTGAGGAGCAGTAAAAACAAATATGAAACAACAGTTGTTGCTGTAGTACTAAATCCTCCCCGCTCTCATTTAATAGGATGTGACAGCGACGAAGCCTTGTGGGTGCAAACATTCAGCACTAACACAATCATTCATCACCAATAAAAAAGGCTCGTAAAGCAACAACTTCATAAATCAGTTACATTTTATTGCTCAGTATCAAATATGAATTGTAGTTTCATCCTCTCTGGAGGTTTTCTGGCAACGTGGTTCATCGTGTTTCATTGTTGTAAATCTAATCAACCAGCAATAACTCTTACTCACACTTGAACCATTAGAAAACGCTTAAATTACCTTTCAGCCTCCAGGCGAGATGCTGACCGTGTCGTAGCTCTGGTTGCAGCTCCTTTTTCCTCGTCTTCCTTCTCACCATCCTCCTCCTCCTCTTCATCATTCTGCTCACTTTCTTTCTCATCTGCTTTATTGTCTTTTTTATCTGTGGGGAAGATAAAAGGTTGCAGGCATCACAGGTTTGAAATCCATTTGAAGTCCATCGAGCTGTTTTCCTAAAAATGCTCAGGTTTAGACGTGCAATTCTTTGATGTAGAAAACACCCCAGACTTAAGAGAAAGTATCTGGCTGTTGATTAAACCCCTAAGAACCCATCTCTCTATAGCAAAATGGCATATTTAGAATTTCTTTTCATGAAAAAACAGAACTGCTTCTTTAGGTTTCTTATGTATACAACTCAGGAGATCTGAATCCTTGTTTTTGAGACTTTAATTAGTACACTACAGATCATGGTAGAAGTGCTTTGCCATGGTGTTAACTGCTTATTTCGCTCATGATGTGTCTTCCAGCATATAAAAAATAAACACGTGGACATGTTAACAAGGTGAAAGACATAAAATATATTACTTAACCAGCAAAATGGCCAAACTTTAATCACTCACACATGCTCATCCATAACACTGAGATGAGAAATAATCTTATATTCTACCATCATTTTAGCAGCATTCTTCCCAAACAGGTGTCTAAATCTTACCGCAATTGTATTACGTTCACGAAACCTTTTGGTTAAATTACAATAAAGTTTTAGGTTTTCTTACCTGAATCCTCTGCAGCTGCTGCCTTTGATGGTCGTCCCCTCCGAGCTGGTCTCTTTGAAGTCGTCTCTTGGTCGTCTGGCTGTTGCTCGTCCTCAGCCTGGAGAGGTAACAATAAATACTTTAGTCTCTAAGTCTGCAAGTCACTAGCCAGGGAAAACGACAGTAGGATAAAGTGATGTAGGCAGGTATTTACAACATGCAGATACATATTTTTTAGTGATTTCTTAATTTAATTTGCAACATACATCATCTGGCTTCGTCTCACTGCAGCTGTCCTCCTTTACATCCTCATGTTCCTCTGACTGGCTCACAGATGGGGGACCGTCTGAAATAGATAAAGAGACTACACTGATGAAGGTAACTCCTCTGAATTCAGAAAATGTTATTATAAATTTAGATTTTCTCATTTCAAATAAAAGTGCTTTCTCACCGCTGTCTTTGTCAGGCTGTTGCTCACTTTGATCCTCCCCACTGTTGTCTTTCACCTCCTCTTGAGCCTGGATTTCCTGCAGGATAAAACACATCAAGACACACAAATAGCAATTTGGATAAGGGTAACTAAAACAAAGAATGTAGGCTGGTAAAGATCAACTGCAGATCATGAAAGTGAAGAAACATTTGATCTACAAAGACAACAAATCTCACCTCCACAGATTCTTCAATTTCCTCTGACCTCTTTCTCTTCACTGCTGGTTTACCTGGAATTTAAACCCAGTTTAAAATTTATCCCATCATTTGTTTTGTATACACAGATCAGTCAGGAAGTATTTTAACTCAAACCAAAACTGCCAGCCTTCCATTAAGCCAACAAATTACTAATTCATCCTATTTTACAGCTTGTTAACAGTGCTGACAGCGAAATAAAACTTGCTTGACTCGCAACATCTTGCTACGAAATCCACAAATTAGCACTTGAGGTTTGGCTGACTTATTCTTTGAGTTGGTAATGCATGCTCAAGGAGACATGCAGCTCCAGCTTTCAGTTAAAGTAACCTTATTTTTCATTTGTAGTGCACTTAGATACAAAGATACTGGGATTATTAAACTGTATTGTCAGCCTTTCAAAGAACAAGAAGATAAAAAAATAAGGAAAGTGCATACATTTTATTTGAATTAAAAACAAACTCACGTGTGTCTGTTGTCTCTTTGGAGCTTCCTGGATCTTCACTGACTTCTGGGACAGGGTTTTCCTCAGTTTTCTTTGGTTCACTTTCCTCTTCAGTATTCTAAAAAGTAAGTAAGTAAAGTAAGTAACATTTATTTATATAGCACCTTTCACATGCTTTACACCAATAATAGCAGAAAGATAAAAACAGAAATAAGTCCAGTAAAAATATAAGTATATGTAGTAATACTGATAAAACAGGGGCATAACAGCTAAGATACAGAGCGGCAAAGGCATACATGAACAAACACAATAAATAAAATAGAGCAGCTACTGGTCAGCCAATCTGAGCCGATCTCAGTTGTAGAGGAAGAGCATTCCACAGCTTCGGTGCGAGAGCTTGAAAAACACAGTCATCACGGGTTTTGTACTTGGTTTGTGGTACAGTAAGTAGTTTTTGTTGGCCAGACCTGAGAGCTCTATTTGGGGCATAAGGGTGAAGGAGGTCGACAATATACTGGGGTGTTTGACCGCGCAAAGCTTTTAAAAGTTAGCACCAATATTTTAAAATGAACACAAGAAGTGATCGGGAGCCAGTGAAGAGAAGATAGGACAGGGGTGATGTGGCATCGCCTGTTTGTTCCTGTTAAAAGGCGAGCAGCTGCATTTTGGACTGTTTGAAGGCGGTTAAGAGAGGACTGACTGAAACAAGTAAAAAGGGCGTTACAATAATCTGAACGAGATGAAATCAAAGCATGTAAAATCATCTCCAATTCCATCTTGGAAACCATACATTTTAATTGAGCTATATTGCGCAAATGGAAAAAACAAGAACGTGTTAGCTGGCTGACATAGCTGTCTAGTGACAGAGACTGGTCAAGAGACACACCTAGATTACGAAGGCAGGGTTTAACACAATCACTTAATGGTCCAATATGCTGCTTAATGGATGGTATGCATTTTTGGGGGGCTTCTGTTTTGCTCGTATTTAATTGAAGGCAGTTGTCAGGCATACAGTTTTAATGGCCTGTAAACAGTCATAAAATTGATAGTTTATTGAATGAGTAATATAATTGAATGTCATCAGCATACAAATGATATGACATCCCACTAAAATGGTAAGTATATGGTGCGGTTAAATGTATTCCAGGTTTATGTAAACCGCAAAATATTATTTGTTGTTGTCAGCTGGCAGGTTCAGTCATCATGAAGTAAAAACTTCCCTGCTAGCTAACAATGTCACACAACCAGAAAAAGAGCTGCAGTTGTACATATTGAGGATATGATGCACTTTTCTTAACATACCTCTTCCTTCTCCAGTGGTTTCAGTGATGATGTTTCATCAGTGCTGTCCTCGACTTTATTCTCATCTTTCTTCTGATTATCTGAGGTTTAAAAACAAAATCATATCAACATCAAAGAAAACGGAGTAAAGTCTTCTGCAGTGCGTTATTCTGTACTCAGCAGCACTTGTAAAGCTGGTGCTTGCAAATTCACCAACATGCTAATAAAGTGGGAAAAAAAGACTTCTTAGTGCCGCTGTAGTATCCAGATCGATTGGTTGGTTGATATGCTGTCATCTGACCAAATTATCATTTCTTTTGACAAGGATTAAAGCACCACATCTGTATTTTTTTAAGATTAAACTATTATTCTTGACTGGGAGGAACAGACACAACTTTGAACTCACTCAACCTAATATAGACTGCTAGGTCTAACTTATTTAACGTTTACAGAACTTTACTCAGAATTGGCTCCAGACTAAATGACACAATGTCATAGAAATCTTTGGTGTTGTTGCATTGTGTTCAAACTGATTACCAAAAACTTGTGTGTAAACTTAGCAAGCAGCAGATATCACACCTCAAC
>OMNN01102789.1:20418-40610 GCA_900302755.1 Chromis chromis
CAGTGGATCCTTTGGGTACTCTGGCTTGTGCAGTGGGGCCTCTGTCAATCAAACTTGTTCCACTGCATCCTGTTGATGCTTGATCAGAATGGGGTCTAGGAAGTTTGGAGGTCAAATCAACATCTTGGGCCATTGTCATGTTCCTCAAGATGTTCCTGATGTTTTTGCCATGTGGTGGGGTGCATTTTCCTGCGGGGGTAGGCCAGTGACATTTGGGATTGCCATTTGCATGAGGGAGTGTGCTTGTTCTGGGACAATGTTTATTTGGGTGTCTAAGTCTCATCAACACGGATGCCAAAATCCAAGGTTTTCCAGCAGAACACCACATAGTACCAATATGATCAATGTTATTCACTGCACCTGTCAGTGGTCATATTGTTGTGGCTGATCGGTGTAAATGATGTTACCATGAACAAAAATCCACACACAAGTAAACAATCACTTACTGACCTTTAGCCCACCCGATGGCAATCATAACCAGCAGACCGTCCTTGTATTTGCCGTGTGCCTGAGTAACCCCTCCAAGGACCTTCCACGTCCTGGTCACTTCCTTCATTCCTGACAGCACCAGCCTGAGAGGCAGCAGGGCAGCACAACAGTACACCAGGTCCATGGGGCAGTAAAATACAAGGTACCTGTAGAGACACATATGGCTTGTATTAAGTGTGTAGACACATACACATTTCAACTGCAGACTGTGTGTAAACTACGTGTCCAGTAAACAAATCCAAACTTGATTTTGACAGTATCACCCTTTAGTCTGTTAACTACCTACCTTCACCAGCAGAGGGCAGTGTGTATTTCCTGTGAAGAGTGTAATTATATGTGCCACCAGTAGAGGGGACCAAATGCTTCATATTGGAATTCTACAATCACCTCTCTATTTCATTCAGTGTCTTCCACATTTCATGCTCCCTTTACAAGAAATACATGGGGAAGATGAGGATAATGACTTCTTTGTGTATCCCCTTACTCCAAGTTGCAGAGCACCTCTCATTGAACCTAACTCTTGCTGCTTTCCTTCCTCTCTGGGTCTTTTCTTTGTCTATAAACTGTATTTTTCTGCCTCAGATATTTACCAGATGATTGAAGCGAGCAGAACACTGGTGCTGTTGGATAAAGGTGCTACCGGCGGCTCGGCCAGCATGATCCCAGACAGCACAGCTCCACCAAAGCAGAAGAGCATGGAGCTGAACCAGCAGGCCAAGGGGCTGACCCTGGACACCTCCAGAGCTCCTGCACAAGAATAGAAACATATGTATGTGCATGATCACAGTGGTTTTCTTTGAATCCCCTTTATGTACATTTTACATATGCTAGATATTAGCATCTCTACAGGGATCTTAACATTCTGTAATCTCATATGAAACTTTAAAAGCCTGGAAACATCCAGCAAACACTGCTGTTGTTGGAAACACTGTACTTTAATGTTTTATTTCAAACAGATCCCATCACTATTATTGCATGGTTGGTAGAAAGCCATAAAAATCACATAGACATAGACTGACTAGACTTGACTTGTTGCAGAAACCAGTTCAACCTGAACATATTAGTTCAGTGGAAGATAGTGGAGTGTGATGATACTTTGGCCTCGTGTTTATCTGGTGCTTGAGCCTCACAGTCTCCGGCTCTGAGCAAACATTAACTAGTTTAAAGTGCAAAAAACAGAGAACAAAGAAAAGGAAAGGTTTGCCTTAACTACAGTACTTGGGGCTGGGCTTGCAGTTCAAAGTGCAGGGCAGAGGAACGACATTTACAATTAGCAACTCTGATGAGATCAGTTCACAGTAGATAATGATTAGTGGTTTAGTTCTCCATGTGTGTTTCCACCCTGGCTAAAAAAGATCACTGCTTTCTTTTTCCTGTTTACACACTAACTAGGTGACACTCATGGGTCAAAGAGAAGATTGCAGGCAGATCAAATAGCATTAGAACTGCTCTGTATTATGTTGAAGTTTTTCATGTCCTTGAAGGAGAATGCCGGTTTATTTAAACATGGCATATTTCCCAATTAATGTGGCTCTTGCGGCTTTAAGTGTCATGCAAACTTTGAGGAGTCACACAAAAAGTGAACATAGTTTTGCAGGACAATTTAGAGTGGGCTCCCTGCAGCTTTCCAAGGAAAACCATGAAATGTAATCATTTTGAACATTTGTTTTCAAGTCTGACCCACAGTTAACACAGAAATAAGTTGGTTGGAATGTTGTTTACAGTCTGTTTGTGTCGCAGCAAGAAGAATGCAAAGTTAGCATGACACTTCTACCATTAATAAGAACAATACCAGAATTCCCCTTTAAATCTTCTCTTTCAAAAGGCAGATTTAGTATAAATATTGTATACCTAAACTTTCACCACGTTTTTATCGACAAATTAACAATGAGATTTTGTAGGTACTTTATATAACTTGATGTACCTTTGTAGACATTCTCCAATACAATCCAGGACTGACTTGTGTAGCTCAACCAACTTAACGCTGCCAACATACATGAGGATCTACATATTTAACCTCAGACAGGTAGCTCTTAGTCAACCCTGAGCCACCTGCCCAGAGTCACCGTGGCCGCACACAAGACCAAACTGGTAATCTGGGGATTACAGACAGATTATAGACTCCTGGAGAGAGATCGGTAAACCAGGAGGATTTATAGCTCTATCTGCCTCCTCAGCAGACTCCCCTGGACTCGGTCTGCGTGGCTCACTTTTTAACTTTACTCTCACAGAGTAGCAATTCCCTTGTAACCCTTTTAATAACTGTTTGGGCATTTGGTCATAAGAGCATTTACATGGTTGAGAAGTCGATGCGGCATTTTTTTCAGAACAGGCCAAGTGTCAGATATGAAATGAGTAACTGCAGTGATGCAATGTACTATTTACTGGCTACAGTGGTTAATGTTAAGTTAGTGTTAGGGCTCATGTTGCACCTGTGCTTTTTTAGCTATGAAACATCAAACACACAAGTGAAAAACATGGAAAAGAAAAACACAAGAATTAAACAGAAACATGTACTGAATATATAAAGTAAGTAAAAGGGCCCGTCTTTTGATTTGGCTTCATATAATATCTAACTAGCCACATAAAATACTCCAGGATAATATCTCCAGTTTTGAAGCATCTCTGTTAACACATATCAACTGCTGTTGAGCGATATCTATGTGTGTGCTCATGAAGTCTGATGTAATGGAGCTTTTGTGGTCAAAAAGCAGTTGCCACAGTTAGAGTAGGAGGAAGTTTGAAAAAAATATGTCAGACGTGGAAGGGTGTTTAGTCTGGCACCATGACGGTCATCTACATCCGCCTCTCCCGTGATAGTCTCCAGCGTAGATGCCTAGTATTGGTGCTTTTGGTTTTACAGCAATTGTAGCACAGAGCTCACGAGTGCAGCACTTTGCTTACACAGTAAACACTGTTGCTCTGTCATCAGCTTTAGTTCCAGAGAAAAACAAACTGCTGCAGTCAGTGTTTGAGCCTGACTGGACAGAAACCAACTGTAGAGGAGAACAGAAGCTGTGTTTGAGTTTAGCAGTTGCAGGCAGATCAATTCATATAGCATGGCTGATTTTATCTGAAAGTAAAAGGCACTAAAAATGCATTTTCAGCTGAAGTATAAAAGACTGCTTTGACTGCTCTGGCATGCTGGGCTACAAGTACACAATTACCCGATCAAGATCCTGTCTCCTGGTTTTGCATTTGAAGGAAACACATTTACAAGTCAAATTTGAGCAATAGAAGCCAACTATAAACACAGCTGTAACATGTCATACAGTGTTGGTTGTATTTTCAATTCCTTTCTTTACTTTTTCCTTTCTTTTTCTGTCTGTCTGCTGTGTGAAGATAAAGTGCACTTGTGACTCTTCTACCTGGTTCTCCCAAAAATTAAAACAAACCAATGACTGTTTTTGGAAATCCCTCTTTCTACAGACCAGCTAGTATAATTGCCGTTATAGAAGATCAGGTTTTTATATCCGTGTTTATTTATATACATGCATATGTACAAATCAGGAAGGGGATATTGAGGTCATTCTTGTAGCTAAGAAACAGCATAGTGGTTTCACTGCAGCAGTGCCGATGCAGTCTCATGAAAAGCAGTCATTTACATCTTAACCATCCCCATATCTGTCTACCACAAACCCAACACAGCATTATCTAAGTCTGCAAACAAGACATCCCTCCTCTCTCGAAAAAAGTCACTCCCAAACGGTCATATTCTTTACTTATTAACTGTACTCTCCTAATTTCTGTGAAGCCCCTTTCAGACATGGGATATGCAACTTTGCTGGATTCATTAATCTGTTAAATTCTAATTTCGTTGTACCTTGTGTATAATGACAATAAAACATTCTATTCTATTCTATTCTATTCTATTCTAAAGTGACAGAATTCTGTAATTCAGATAAAGGTAACTTTTACATTCATGTTTCTCACAGCGTCATTCAGACAATGCGATATTTGCATTACACGCAACACTGGGCAGTACATCAAGTGACACTGGCAGTGTCTGCTGGGACTATAGTATGGCCCATAATAACATCCGGCATCGGTTAGTCAGAATCTTGCGAATGTCTCACAGGTCCCCAGAATGTGTCTTTCAAGTTTTATTTCTACCATGACTATTGAACTCCTGTTTTTTTCCTAAATGGGCTGTTTAAGTATATGTAGCTTTAAATACAGCTGCACAATAGTTTAGTAGTGCAGAACAGCTGCTTGGAAATAGCTCTGAAGTGACTGCTGGTTAACATGTAGTCGTTTTAGTCACTATTTCATATTAGTTCCATTGTCTGACAACAGAAACAGAAAAATATGTCAAAGAGAACTGCTTTATTTGAAAATCTGCTGTATTAAAATGCAGTGTAAGTGAGCACAGAGAGACATCTGCTGAGTTTAGGGTGCCCTGAAGTACAGAAGGAAACATGAAAACACATAAACCCACCCAGCTCTGACCTGAGGGCGTACCATCACAGCCAACAGTAATGTTAGCCACATTAAGAGTTGCAACATGCTAACACTAAGAATTTTCCTATTGTTGTGGTGTCATCAAAAATAAAAGTAATCCACTGGATCTTCCGTTCCTCAGGTGCTGGGAGTGCATGAAGACTCTTGTGTTCACTCTTGCAGCCAACAGCAGAACATTTGCTGTGCTTTGCTTGTGGCCGAGACATTTTAGAGTGAGCAGAAGCAGCTATAAAAAACAACAACAACAACAAAAACTAGGACAGGAAGCCATGTTGAAAGTGACCCACAAATATTACTATCCTACCTAATAAGATTGCCGTTATGACTTGTACAGAAAGGTAACAAGGTGTGCTCATTTAGATATGAAAAAAGTGCATGTCTGAAAGGGGCTCATGCTGCTCATCCAACTTGGAAAAATCCAAGTAAACGCCACCACAAGTCGGACATCCAACTGACACCCTTAACTTCAGCATTTTACGCCATTCCCCAAAATAGCAGTCCACACACTAAACAGTTTTGCCACAAATGTTTTGTGCCTTTTTTGCTCTCCAATTCCAACAGTTAAGTCTTCTATATGTCTGGTGACATTTGATGGTCATAGAAAAGCAACAAAGCAAACCTGGAGGCAGCCATGCTTTTTTCCCCCCACAGAGGTCAAAGAAAGTGTAATTTCGAGGTCAGACTTTCCACATTGAGTCCCACATTACTTTGACCTTTTTCTCTTAGTCTGTTGTCCTGTCTGACGCATTCACTCTCACTTAATCTCCCAATCAATGATTGTTAGAGCTGATCTTACTAGTTCCTGTTATTTTTCCCTCTCAGGGCATATTCATTACAGGCAGCACTAGATAAGAAAAAAAAAATTTGTTTTCAACTTGAAGAGAGATCCAGTGATTGACATATAACCACTGCTCCTCTTCCATTTCCCTGTCCTTCTGCTTCCTATTCAAACCACTCACAGCACTGTTTATATGTGTGCTTAAAATAACTTCACAATGCAACAGAACACATGAAGAGAGTTAACAAGCTTGAACAAAAAGCTTTGCAGGAATCTTGTTTGCTTTTGTGTCTAATGCATAGTTAAACATACTGTGCACTCTGCTATTTGGGATTTAAATTATGTTCTTCTCTTGCTAAGGTTGGTGAAAGTCTTGAGCTGCCTCAGCACTGGACTCTCAGATTGGAAACACTGTGGGGCAGGAAGGGAGAATTTAACACAGGAAAGAGGACCTAAAGGGAGGGTTGAATGGTTTATGGCATTCCTTTCCTTTTTGGGGAAAAGACGTAGTGTCGCTGGCTCCCTGCGTCTTTTATGTCTTTACTTTTATTCAGGTTTCACTGACCTTCTTTTTGAATGAACCGGAGATTGGAGCCTTTATTCTAGCAGTTTCTCAGCAACTTGATAAGCCCACATGCAGATACAAACACAAAGTCGTATTTTTCCTCCTAGATTTATGTATTGATTTCTTGCTGTGAGCTTGTGCGTATTGTTTGTCCATACTTTTACTCTCGGTGTATCTTTCCTCCAGTCAGAGGGATAGATGGGAGCAGAGGACAAAGGGTTACAAGGTCACAGCAGCTCAGATTCTTTGCAAGGCAAGTTCCAAAATAGATCGTAGATTTACAGTAGTGGGACTACAATGGCTTGTGTGCGTGAGTGTGTGTGTGGAAAGTCAATTCCCTGTGCAGTTAAAGTCCACCTGTCCTCAAAGTCACTATCTCAGTGATATAACATGGCTCAGTGCCTGCCTTTGGTCTGACTGCTACAATGGGCAGTGGCTGAGATAAACAGTTTGTGTTTGGAAGGGTTTGTCTCACTCTGTTTGATTTGTATGTTGTGCGTGTTTGTCAGTCCAAGAGGACGAACAAAAGTGACAGTCTAAGGTCGGGATTATACTTCACAGACAGCTGCGGACAGCGTGGACATGTAGTTATTCTTATTATGCTACTTTCTAATTTGTTTCCAGTCTGCTTGAAGGTTACATGCACATGCCTACTACGACTCAAACCAAAATGGTGACACTCATGCAAAACTATTGCTCATTGGATTGTCTTTACATTGCTTCAAAGACAAACTATGCAGATGAGAGTAATAAACCTCCTCCAACTGCCTTTCTTTAAATTCAGCATTCATTTCAGTTTCCGAGCACACATGCACTGTGTTGTTATAGCTAGGTGTCACAAAAAATTGGTGATGACAAAATACACTGATCAAGCATAACATTATGACCACCTGCCTTTGGGATTGCCATTTGCATGAGGGAGTGTGCTTGTTCTGGGATAATGTTTATTTGGGTGTCTAAGTCTCATCAACACGGATGCCACAATCCAAGGTTTTCCAGCAGAACACCACATAGTACCAATACGATCAATGTTATTAATTTCACCTGTCAGTGGTCATAATGTTGTGGCTGATCGGTGTGTATCATTCTGGACCTAGGAGACCCTCGCACTCTCACAGATGTGTAAATCATAACACCAGCCTATCCGATGATGGACGACTGTCTACAACTACAAGGATAAACAGCTGATGGTGATCCTAATCAGTTCTGGAAACCTAAAACAAAAATAAAAGCTAAAAGGAGACAGAAGGTTTCCGTATTGGCAATGTACACATTATATTTTGTAATCTGGAGCATGAAGATGTTTTCATAATACCACAGTTAGCTGATAAACAGTGTCTTTGTATGTTTAAGGCTTTTAATGCAGGACATTTAATTGTAATTTCATATGTCTATCTGTTACTTTTACTTACTTAAAGGATACTTCATTTGTCACTGGGCAAAACTTGAGAAAGCTCACATACATAACACAAAACATTTTAATAGATTTATCTGATTAATCTATCAGTTCAAGATGACAGGCTACAGTGTCTGTGTACTGATTGGTTGTTAATTGACTGATAACTTACAGTATGTGAAATAGCAACAACAACAAAAACAAAACAGCAAAAATGCCCAAGAAAAACAGTCTCCATTTGAGAGGCTAGAATCAGATAATTTTTAGTTGTTGTTTTTTTACTATCTTTGCTTGAAAAATTACAAATGATTACCCATCATTAAAATATTTTTTTGTCAATAGTCTAATCAATAATGAACTGACTTTTCAGATCTAAATCCAGTATTTTCTACAAACCATAACCCACAGTGCTAAAAAAAAAAAGAAAAAGAAAGAAAAAAACAGGCCAAGGGGGCTAATAAATATGTAAATTATCATAAATAATAGATTAACAGAGGCTTTAAAGTGTCCTGTATCTAATTACAACAAGGTTAATACCATGAGCAGTGGTGTTGATAGGCCTGGGCATCTGAGGCTATAGACCTGAATGTTTTATGCAATTTTTTTATTTATGTATTTTCAAACAAAAGTAAGACTAATAAAAAATAGACTTGGTTCCATTTATCTATCACTCTGATCTGGCACTAAAGCAATTAAAAATAATATAATATTTTTGATTAAGCACGCCAGTAGTCTAAGTTTTGGGTCTTTTGTGTGTCATTCAAGCAGCAGATCAGCTTCACATGACTTGGCACTTAGAATTATAGCTGTAAATGATCATTAATTAGACTAATTCAAGGCACACGGTTTGAGAAACACTGGTTTGTCTATCCTGTATTTACTGTGAAATTAATGTGGAGCACGCGAGCACAGAAAGCCTAGAGCACTGTCTCACATTTAATATCAAATTTAACGTGAAATAACAGGGCAATCAACTAAAATAGTGAAAATATCAGATTTAAATGGAAAGATCTGTTAGATGGGCTAAGTCTTTACTGTTTTGAGATCCAAGCAAAGCCTCGGGTGATCATCTCTGGGTAAAAGGGTATAGATAACATTGATTTAAGTGTGTTAGCATGTCCTGTATGTGTGTATTTTCATATTTCTACAGCTGCAGTTGCCAACCTTTCTTACACTTACACTACATCCATTGTGGCTGCCTGACATTTAGGTGTTGATAGCTGGAGGCCTGTCATCACAGCTCAAGTTTCATCAACACAAACTTCAGCAAAAACAAAACCAAACAGTTGCTTTGTTCACTAAACTCGGCTCAAACTGTAGATGAACTGTGCACCTGAACTTTGTCACTTACCTGGCTGCTCCCTCAGAGCCATGACTGACACAACATAATGCGCTATTTCAAAGTAGGGGAACATGGACAAGTTTGCCAGTCCGTGGGACAGCTCGTCCAAATGTAGCACCCCGATCAAATCCATTATCTTCTCTCTACAACAGTTCAGCCACACTGAGCTATTCTAGTTCATCCCAGCGAGGACTCAGAGCGAGGAAAAGGCACCGGTCCAACTCGGAGCATCAGGGGTGAACACTTCATGGACCGTCTGTCAAGTCTGACCAGAAGCGGTGGAACCAACAGCAGCTGGGAAGTCGGAGGCAAAGACGCCGCTGCCAAGTTGCTCACAGCTGGTTAGTTGACTCCAGGGATCTCTGCTGGTCGCTGGGCGACAGATCCGTGTCTCCAGAGGATGGTCATCGCCGGTGTTTCCACCTCAGGTCGCTGTCATCGGCGCATAGGCGGAATTCCTGCTCTGTAATCCGCCATGGCAGTGATGTGGCGGGCGGAGCCAGAGCCACCCTGTGATTGGACGAAGGGGAGCGCCGCCGGCCAATCACGTGTCAGAGTGTGGCTGCGAGAGGTGATGGGACAGGAGTTGTAAAAGCAAACAGACCCATGTATGCACATCCTAGTAAGCAAATACAGACACAGACACGCAATCACCCACTCAGCATTAGTACCTGTAGAAACCTTCTTCCTCTTCCTCTTCTTCTTTTATTTTTTCGACTGCTGCTTTTACACAATAGTAGACTATAGCTTTAATAGGTGGAGCCTATAGGTAGAAATGGCACACATTGTGATATATTCAGGAAATATTGTACAAATATTGAACTAATTTTAATGTAATAACAATAATGCTGTTATTGGTTTTCTTTCAAATGATGAAAATCCATTTTATTGTGTTTTGTATGTCTTCAAAACTGGGAGGTGTAAAATAAAAGCTTTAATATTATGACATGAATCCATCTTGCTCCTTCTTCAACTACATGTCCTCCAAGCTTAACAAGCCAGTGAGAATTTGATCCGTTTTCTGTGAAGAAACTGAGGAACCAATAGACGCTGACTTAGAGTAGCTTCCTCGTAATTTGCCAAGAGTGTTTACTTTCTAAAGCTTTCTCCGCTACCTCTCAAATGTCTCAGCCACAAGCAAAGCACACCAAATGATCTGCTGCAAGAGTGAACACAGCAGTCTTCACGCATTCCCAGTAGGCCTATCTGAGAAGCAAGTTGTGCGTCTAATGTAGATAATGTTACTATTAATTTGGGACTGTATGTCCACAGGTGTGAGTTCTGTGGAAACTGTAAAGCTGAACAACATTCAGAGAGAGTGTTACTGTGTTTCCTTGTCACCTTTTGTGCTTCGACTCAACCTAAACTCAGCTGATGTTAACGTTCATGTAAATCGATTGCAGAGAGAGTCTTCTTCCTGAAAGGCGTGTGGACAGCAGCAGTTCAGCTGCATTTTATACTACAGACACTGAAACAGCCTGTTTAGAACAGGGCTAATACAAGGGTTTATACAGGTATGTTATAATGAACCACATTTGCAGTATTTTGAGATGAAATATTAAAAGACACATTCTGGGCACATGTGAGACTTTCATTAATTTCCTGAAAAAAAGGCATAATATGAGATCTTTGATTGTGACAGTTAGATTGGTCAGTTTTCCCACAAAATACTGCTGTTTCGCGGCTTTGTTTAACAGCACACAAAAACGTCAATGAAATGTTGACATACCAACATTTCTGAACCAGACTGACTCTGTTGTTGTGCCGTGTGTGCCCAGAGTGTGTGCAGGAGGGTGGGGCTGGTTCACACTTTTTAAAGTTGTGATTTTTCTTCTGAATGATACTGCAGTGGTTCGACAGAAGTTGCACGGTTTGTTTGCACGTCCTGACATGAAAAAGCAAATTTCACAAATGGTGGGGGATGTTGTGCCCTACTATGGAGGACTGCTGGGTGCGTTCCATAAATACATACCTGTGTTCACACTATTCGGTACAAGATACAGCATCATATTGTAGTCTATGGACTAACTATCGTGCTGTATAGTGCTAGCTATAGTGCTGTATCCTGGACTAATGGTCTCAGCTTTATGTTGAATTAGGAACTATGTGTGGACATTAGCCTGACACCTGGTGGTGAATATATATGAGCTGTTTCTTTGGTTCTTATAGCAAATAAATACATGTAACCTGTTATATTTACTACTGAATTACAACTGAATATAATTTTTCAGTTAAGGTGGGTCTTTTTGATACAACAGTACCTGCACAACCTACTATTGAGAGTCTGAGACATTCATCTTCATTTGATTTCAGGAACAAGCCTTTACACTACCTCATGGCTTACCATTGCAATTAAAAAACAAACTTAAACTACATCCATTTCTCTTCCTGTTTTTACTGCTATAAATGATACATCTATCCATCCATTATCTTTTCACTGATTTATCCTCTGTAGGGTCGAGGGCCGGCTGGAGTCTATCCCAGCTGACTTAGGGTGAAGGCAGGATACACCCTGGACAGGTCGCCACAGAGAGACACACAGGCCATACGTAGAAACATACAACCAAACACACCCACATTCACACCTACGGACATTTTAGAATCACCAATTAAGAGAGAAAGTCCACACACACAGACCCCAGGCCAAACCAAGGATCTTCTAGCTGTGAGGTGGCAGTGCTAACTACTGCTGGACTGTGCTACCTTGTAAATGATACATTTTAACTTGGGGTGCATTTTATTGTCTTTTACCTTTACAACTCTTGCTACGTACTGTGAAAACCATCTGTTTCCAAAAAAATTATGGTCTTCCTCACATGAAAGTAAAACTTTTTCTATAATGAGAAGCAGAAAATAATGAAATTTGGTGCCATCTATAGTCAAAAATCAGACATCAAACTTTAAGGGATGTATCATTTGAAGAAATAATGTTTCAATTACTGTTATCGGTGGGTTTTAAATCTATTATGTGTATGCATATTTAATGTACTAAATTACAAGTGTGTCAGATCATTACACTGTGTGAAGATATTCTAAGATTTTGAGAGAAGCTGTAGAGTTTGCACCTTCTCCCGTTGCCTCTGTGAGCCTCCTCCAAGCACTTCAGCTTCTTCCCACAGTCCAGAGACATGGCAGGTTAATTGGTGATTCTAAACTAGATGTAAGTGTGAGTGTGCTTGGTTGTCTGTCACTATCTATTAGCCCTGAGATGGACTGTCAGCTTGGATATGCTTCAGCCCCCTGGGACCCTCTACAGGACAAAGCAGGTATAGTGAATGGATGGATGAATGGATGGATGGATGGGTGGCTATAAGCTGTAATGTGAGCTAGTAGTCAGCAGATGGCAGCAGTTGATCATCCATTATATATCTCACTACTTCTTCCTTCATGTATTCTTAATGAAATATAACCATCCATCACTAACGTTGGCCTAATAAGGAGTAATTCCATGGCAGAAGCCAAGATTGTGGTATGCTGTCAAAGCTTATTTTGGATTGTCTGTTTGTTTGTTCATTTGTCGGTCTGTGAGCAAGATTACACAAAAACTACCAGGCTCATTCTCACGAAACTAGGTGGAGAGATGGAGCATGGCCAATGGAAAAACCCATTCAATTTGGTTTGGGATCACTTTATTTAAAGTTTTGATTTAGGGCACTGGCCTTAGTGGAGTGCCCTCCTAGTTACATATGTCATGTTCTCTCATTTAAAAAGATAAGTGTCTGCTCAGACATAATGAAGAAAAATGTCAAAAAATAGTTAAGAGTTCTTATCAAACTTTGGTGTTAAATGAGGTGTGAAGCTCAGTGAAAGTTGCACTTGGTCATGTCATTGTTAGCTGTGTTTTCTTTTATACTACATAAGCCATTGTCTCACTTGCCACAGCTGAAAGGGAAATTCCAGCTGGAGGTGATGTGAACCCAAAGCCATGACGAACATGGACTGATAAATATCTAGAGGGCATAAAGAAAGGGAAAAGAGAGAACCTAGCATGGCCAGGTGATGAAGTAATCCCGTATTTAAAACCATCATTCACAGTGAAACTCCACCCGAGACCACTCCTGTGTTTGCGATGTGTATCATCTTGTTCGAACCTCTGAGTAGCAGACTATGTCGTCACTGGAGGCTGTAGATTATTGACAGGGCCTGCATTTTAGATATGGTCCAGCAGTACTGAAAGACACCTCCCATAAATATATTATAGCACCATGGGTCTTTCAGGTTCAAGGCTCAGTGCTTGTCGATGCTTTCACACACACAAACATCCACCCTCTCTTCCCCCGCCTGCCGTCCAAGTGCTTCTCATCAGTATTCTCCCAGTGGTGCAGGATTAAACTGTCCTCAGCTCTTACAGCACAGGGACCGCCTCTCATTCCTTGGATTTCTGGGGCCCACCTCAAAGACCCAAGGCTAAATCTGGGGGGGTTCAGAACAACTGGAATCTTTATTCAATTATGTCTGTGGCTGCCGAGTCTGTCACCAGCGGGCTACCCCCCAGTTCAAAGCCCCAATGCTGCCTAAGGAAGTCAGGAAGGGGTGAAGCCAGATGAGATCGTGCTGGTGGTTCTAATAGATATGTACATTAGTGTTTGCTGCTGTTGGAACACCTCCCATTGTGTTCATTTCAAACAATTGAAGGTCAAGTAACTATGTAATGAAATTTTTAAAAAGGGTTTTGTACATGAGTGAAGACGTGTTGCCAGCTAATAATAAACTACAATGTTTTGGCTGGTATGTCTGTGGAAAATTTGATTTCTGGTAAACATTCTCCGCTTTACAACAGTAAAATAGTAATGAAGCAAAATAGCAAGATGTCCCTTTGATTGCTTTAACTGCTTCTGTGCATTCACTTTTTCATGATCTGCTCTCTTTTGGGTAATTTTTTCCCCCTCCATTCTCAAAAAGATCTCACCAAAATGCAAAAACACGAGTGAAGTTCTGACATGAGCATGTCAAGCCAGTAGACGGTGATATAACTCTAACCCTAAAACCATGTTGGCCAATCAGAAGCCTGAAAGAAGATACTATTGGTTCTATTGGCATACCAACAGTGGTGCATCAAGGAAGAAGGAACTCAAACGTGTTCACTCATTCTGATGCTTCTGATTCAATATAGTAAAAGAACTGTACATTTTCACTTTCCATCGCCTCATGTAAACAAAAGGTTGACAGTGGATACTCCATTGTCAAAAGCCTAAAATTCTGTTTTCCCTATCTACATATCAACACTGAACAGAATTTCTGAATATTTTCACTACTAAGGGAGTTTCTAAAAAAAAAAAGGGTGTGTTTTTGGTCACCTAAAACTGCATTCCCATGTGAACAAAAGGCAAAACCACAGAAAAAGTTCTGTTTTAAAAAACACCAGTGTGGACAAGGCCTAGAAAAGGCTCATATGAATGATCATTAAAAAAAAATACTGGTGAATACTTGTAATTCACCTATCCATATATGTTTATTTATTCTTATAAGAGTTCTTGAAATAAGACAGAAACACTTTGAGTTTTCACTGTAGTTCTGTTTTAGATAACTGTAGAATATTCTTCAGCGCATATATAATGGCATGTTAAGCCTACAGTCATTAATTTTAAAAGTCAGAGAGGAAATATCTTTACCAATTATTTGCTAACTTTGTCTTTCTTCCGTTTGGTGCTGGTTTGTGCGTTTTTAGTGCTTTTCTTTTTAACTTAAGACAGCTGTCTACTGCATCTGGAGCTGATGATGTTGATGAGAGCACTGAATGCAAACCACAACGGTAAAACTGCAGCCATAAAACCAAAACAATGAGCTGAAAGGAGCTAAAAGGATCCACAGAGTTGGTGAGAAATTCAGAGTTGAATGATACTTATGTGGACTTGTCACTACATGTGATCCATTTCACATACACATAGTCCATTGTCTACTTCTAAATACTTCTAAATCATAAAAAAAAAAGATTTCGAAACTTTAAAGGGTGTCAGTATTCACGCCCTGCACAGAGGAGGAGAAAACAAAGACCCACTTTTATCATGATTTTACAGGCGTCTTTCTTTCGCAGCAAAAGTGTGTGTTGGGTTGAATTGGTTGTAACAGACAAAAGATGGGAAATAGAGCAACAAAACAAAACAAAACACAGGCTTTTGGTTTTAAGTTTTGTTTTCAAGAAAAAATTCAGAGAGATAAACGTGGATAAAGGAGGAGGCATTTAACAAGCCACACCTTATAAGGTGGCATAAAGACAGAATGAGTAATCCTCAGTGTTTTTCTCAAACTGCTGTTCAGGTGTTCAAACTTCACTAGAAAATCTCCAGAAAATATAACCAATGACACAAAATACAGGACTTTTTTTTTATATAACGCAGACTCAAATTGCCACATGAACACACGAATCGCTTCACTGTAAACAACACGACTGGTCAGGATGTTGTGTAGCTCGAATGTAGCAACAGAGCAAATTCTGTGGTATGGTGAGCAAGATGCAGTATACAAGCCCATTAATCAAACTGAACCACGGAGAGCGTCTATTATTTGTGTACGTGTGTGTGTGTGTGTGTGTGTGTGTGTGCGTGTGTGTGTGTGTGTGTGTGTGTGTGTGTGTGTTACTGTGTGTGTGTGTGTGTGTTACTCCTGTTCTTGGGACCAATAATTTGTTTCCTCAGTCACGCAGTAGGGAGTCTTTTTGGGAACGAGATAAGCGAGTCCACATAATGTAAATCATTACATTTTTGGATAAATACATGTTTAAATTTAGGGTTAGGCAAGTTGTGGTTAGAGTTAGGAAATGAATGTAGGTCAATGCAATGTCCTCTGAAGTGATGGAAACTAAAACTGTATGAATGTGAGACAGAGATAGATTCTCTGAGCTCTGCAGTAAATTACTTTCAAAGTACAGACAGGCTTTTTCTCATCAACACAGACAGAAAACTCAACCAGGTCATGGTCAGGGTCATAGTTTCACAGTTGTATGAGCAATGAAAGTACATTTAAGATAATAGTTTTGGTCCTTGGATGCAATTGCAAGTAAGTGAAGCCTTATTAAGACAAAAAAATATCTCAAACCTCTACCAAAGGGAAGGCAAAATGTGTCTTTAAGTGGCAGCCAAGTCTTCATGTTGTCTCTATACTATATGTTTATTCAAAACCAAGCTCCCAGCTGATCCCTTCTTCTGAGATTGCCTCACAGCTGTGGCTGATTTCTCCTCCGTGCATTCCTGGACTCTTGTGAATCAGTCATTCAGATGGCTTTTAATTATAGTTTGAAGCCCTAATCTTCCTAAACTGCAGGCTTATGTTTCTGAAAACAATTATTCTTCAAAGTCAGACCTTATTGTTGAAGACTGACGATTTTTTGAATAGGATGACTTACAGTAAACGCATTTACAGAACATGAAAATGTGTAGCTTAGTGGTTTGTGAAATCTATGACTATTTACACCCCCGTCTGTCCTTTTACAGTAAAGTCAGTATAATATTGATGTTCAGCCACTGATGTGCTTTCATTTGACATGTACTTTACTTGCCAGGTATACAAACAGAGCCAGCTCGCCCATTAGGAAATATAGGCAAATGCTAAGGGCACCGTGGCCTCCAGGGGGCGCCACAAAACCGGGAAAAAATTCACCTTCAATATAATTATATCAAAACTAGTTATTACTATTAACTCTTAAAATGGAAAATCTCACATTGATTCAAATGTAAAGCAATGCCCAATTAATATTACTACAAAACAATGCTGTTCGATTTCTTTTGTAAGCGTATGTAAATCGCAGATGGAGGGGGGCGCCATATAAAAGCTCGCCTAGGGCGCCACATTGGGTAGGGCCGGCTCTGTATACAAATTTGGATTTTACAGAAAAAAAACATGTAAAAGTTTAAAAAATACAACACACCGTAAAAATCAGACCAGTTTCCAGGTAAAATTATCACTTATGTCAACAAATGACATTGGAGAAACCATGTCAGAAGTCAAAAGTTTACTTTACTTCTCTGTATCAGTACTCTTTTGGTATTTCCTCTTTCATTTATCATCTCATGACCCTTGTTATTTATCTTGTGACCCTCTGGAAGGGCCTGACCCCAGATTTGGAAACATAGCCGAAAAAGATAAAACCAGCTTCAACCAGCTACCACTAGAATGCTGCTTTCACGTCATTGCACAAGTATCAAAAGTCTAATATATATATGAAATACAGGTCAGAGGGGCAGATGTGCTTTCATACACACTTTTCTAAAAATCCCTCTGCCCTTTTACTTCAGTAAGAAAGCAGCTTTAGAAAGTCAGGGAGCATCTATCTGAGAGCTGGTGACTCAGCCGCTGAGACACGACACCTTCACACGATAATCCCCAGCAACACGGCTTAAAACAGAAACTAACCCCAAAATGCCCCAGAATAACCGGTGGCATTTTGTGGTTAGCTAAATATGTCAAGCGATAGCAACATAAAACCAGTCATATGGGGTTACAGCTGTTTGAAGAACACGGGTGGGGCAATTATAATAGACATTTACCTGGTTGTGTTTGTTTGGACTGAATTTACTTCACAGAAACACAAAAGCAATTTCTGTTGGGATCAGGTTCCCTGAAAATAAACAGCAACAGCGTTCCAGCTACAAACACGAAGCATCAACACCTTGAAGAAAGCTTTATTCAGTCAGTGTGACAAACTGCTGAGATTGCTCTCCCTTTTTCTCCCATGAGTCTCATGATCACCTTCCTCAGCAGACACAAAAGACGTCGGTCACACAAAGACTCACTTGTCTTCATCCTTGACACCGTGTTTATATAAAAACAGAAGTGCTGCCTTCATAATAGCTATAAAAGGTCAGAAGGGGTTCAGGCTCAGTGCCTTCCAGTAATGCCAACCCTCCCCTCCTCTCTCCCGCAGCCATATCCAGCTGAATAAAATCACCTCAATTACTTTCAATCGGACGGGCAGAAAGAATATTGATCTTTGCCGCATTGATTTAAAATACTTAAAGTGGTGGACAATGAGCAAACACAATTCCAGAGCCATAAAGCATATGAGTATGAATGATTTCATCTCTTCACTTGCACCAATGAGACACGAGTGCTGAATTAAATGGCTTTAAATATTAGAAATGCGCCTCCCTGGATACCTTATTCTATATTTAAAGAGATTACTTTTCCCACATTCACACACATTATTGATAAGTGTAGAATAAATACATGTGTTTTTCAATTTGCCTTTCATAGTTTCTTGATAATTATTTAGAGATTATAATAATGTGATTACGCTATGATGCAGTCTAATCGTCACTGCTTCTAACAGAGGATCATTTCTGACTGTGTTGACAAAAAGAACAGCTACTGTAGTCAGACTGCATGAACAGAAGGCCTGACCATGCATTATGTATATGCATGTGAGCAAACTTAAGAGTGTGTACTGCAGACAGTCCACGTGAACAGCCCTCAAAGCTTAAGGACTTGGTAAAAGGTAAGTCACTCCTGAAGTAAAGGATGCATCAAAACCTGAATTAACCACAACTATTTTGTCATCACCATTACTAGTCAATATCAAACTCTTTGTGTGGCAACAAAATCACCAACTAATCAATGTGCACGCAGTGATGCAACATTTTAACCAGTTAACTGTGATATTGGATCATGCTGGTTAGCTGAGAGAAAACGATTGTTCTGTTGTAACTGCTTGTTCAGTAACTGAGCCATTTTCTTTAAGTTTGGGGTCCTGAAGAGAACCAGATCTGTTTGTTTTTGTGCTTCTGGTTAAAGTTGCACCAATCAGTAGTTTATCATTTATTATCAATGGGTTAAATGACATAAATGAAATATGTGATGGGTCACTTGCAGTAACAAACCTACAGATAATTATAACCCAAATTGGCACTCTCCTCAGCACTTCTTCGGATGCTTTGGAATAAAGCTCTGAAAAACTTTGGTATGATACTTCCCCAACACCAAATGTAAAATTCAGCAGCTAGTTAGTGAACATAATTAAGTATTTAGCAGCTAAAGCACCAGATGTTTCCCTCAGGAATTGGTGGAGACCAAAGCAGAGCTAAAATAAACTAAATACTGGATGATACAGATAATATTTGTCTGCTCGTTGTACAAAATAGCATTTGTTTGTTAATATTTTTACCATAACACTTAGTTCATAAGGTCATAATGTGTCAATACTGCCCCAAAGTGGCCAAAACAACCAATTAATTCTGCTTTAAAAGTCACTTTGTGTGTTTGTATTTATTTATTTATTTATTGTGCTTATAGCTTTTTAGAAGTTATTCAAATGGCCTAAGCCTTTGTTTATGAAAATGAAAAAAATTAGACAGTGCTTGTGAAGATTTGCGCTGTCTGTTGTGTTTCATTCCCAATCACATCACTTTCAGGAAGCGTTTTGCATTGCTGTTACTATGACTGAGGGGTACCACAGTAAAAAACTTTTACATAATGACTTTAACATAAGAAATTGGAAATGTTTAATAAAATGCTCTACTAGTTTTATCAGTGTATTTTTAAATTAGAGTATTTGTATTTACCATGGATATGCTGAAAATAATCGTGTTCATCCATCTGTGATGGGAAGTATCAATAAAAGACTGAACTGCTATGCAGGTTGACAATATGAGGATCTCGGTGGGATGTTTTATACACTGCTGTTCTTCTACACGTGATGGATCATTGACTTCTTTTCCTTTTTCCTGGAAAGTGCTTGAAATGAATCAAACAACTCAAGACTGTGACCAGCGGGACAATGTGGTCTGCAGCACATTAAATGTACATGGAAGGTCAGTCAGTGAGTCAGCTTGTTGTTTTCTGCCTCAGGGAACTAGATGTATGTGGGACACTGGCTGCCTCTAGGTCTGGCTGGAAAAACCTCTCACCCTCGAGACCTTTCCACAGAGTTCTCAACTGCCAACTACACACACACACACACACACACACACACCCACACACCCACACACACACACACACACACACACACACACACACACACACACACACACACACACACACACACACACACACACACACACACACACACACAAATGCACTGAATTCTATCTACGGCTTCCTCAACCATGTCTGTGTGTGCTAGTGTGTGTGCATCTGTGTCAGCCTGACCACACAGCGATGCAGGGAGTCGTGTGGCTGGCGTCATTCTGTGGTAAATTAGTAGTCATGTTATAAACAGATTATTTTAGTC
>OMNN01102789.1:40666-59345 GCA_900302755.1 Chromis chromis
GTAATAAGTCCCAAACGCATGACTCTGTCAGTATTGGCAAAGTTCAGGAAGATTTAAAAGAGTAAGTGGTGCTTTTGGGAATTTTGAACCCATGAACTGCAGATTTTTATACATTTGGTAGAAATGTGAATATCAACCCCAGCAATGATGTGTTTCAGCACAGTAGAGTCATATTATTTAGTTTTCAGCTCAAAAAAATATGTTGACGTGTGCAGTACCTCTTTAAAGTACAGAGTGATAGAAAGGCTTGGCATGCAGGATATTTTTTAGAGGGAATAATCACAAAATAACTCATCTCACAACATGAAGACATCCATTCTAACACTGTATTCATATTGCAAGACTCTGAGACATTGTTCTTGCTGTCTGCAGTTGTAGCATGTTTTGTTAGTTAAAAGGATACATGTTATAGGAGTCTGGAACTCCTCCAAGCAAACGCTGCAGGATATGATTCCTGTGTTGCGGGTCCGTTCCCTGAAAAACAAATATTTTATTCATGTTATGCTTAATCTTTAGTCATATTGCATATACTACTAAAGCACTGGGAGTTACACTGATGTACTTACATTTTGACATCGCAGGATTTCTCATGGTTACAGAATGGGCATGTGAACTGGGTGTCCAGGTTCCCCGTCATCTTTTTCTTGGGAGGAGGCTTTCTCTTTGACTTTCTACGGCCCATTGTGTGTCTATAGAGAAAAAAAAAGACAGAGGTTTTTGTTCAGCTATTGACATTACATGACACATTCACACCACATTGCCTTTAAAACTTAATTACACATAGACACTAGGGCTGGACACTATGGAAAAAAACAAAAACATTGCATTTTCCACTAATTAAAATAAAACTAAAACTGTCTGTACCAAACAAGCATGGTTTCATATGTCTAGAGAATATAATTTGTAGGTTGGAGCATCAATGTAGCCCCACAATACTACATTTATAGTGGTATATTGTGACATGTTTTACCTTTATCAAAAAATTGCAGCTCCTGCTTTTTGATTTGCACTTGACCATATTGCCATTTAAATTATATTACAATTAACTGTTCATAACAATTATTAAATACCTATATGTTTGTGCATGTGTTTGTTGCTAAATAAATGTGACTTTATTTTTCATAACTTTGTATTATTATGTATTACTCTGAGCAGAGACTCAGTTTTAACCCAGTACCTACATATTGCTTCCTGTTAACACACTATTAAAATGATGACAAACAACTGTTTATCAGTAATAACTCATTTTCTATCAATGATCACCTGGTTTTAAGGCAGGTTGTGTCACCAGACCTCAACTAACACGAACAAAACACATAACATTACACCGTTATCTCAGTGAGAGTAATGAAAGTTGCATCCCGTGCATTTAACAAAACCTGGATTGTGTTTTAATACAGCTATGGTCCCTGCTTGTAGATGAAATCTCCTCCATAGAGCTCAAATAAACACCGAAAGGATCAGAAAAACACTCAACACCGAAGCGCCAAAAGGCTACAGCTACGCGCTAGCAGCTAACCCGCTAACAGCTACTAGCATGTATGTAAACACTGCTAGAAATAAATAAAAAACAGCTTTTTAAAATAACAACATCAAAGGCGAAGCTAGGGTGCGTTTTCCATCTGTCTCTACGCTGCAGTTGTTTTGCCATTTGAGTAGACATGAGACGGTTGTCTTACCGGAGAGATGCCTTCCAGCGGAGGATGCTCTGCGTATTCAATTTGATCCGGATGCAGCATCCGACCGAGGATGCTTCTGATTGGTTAGTTGGGAATATGGTCGGGCTGTGATTGGTTTAAAAAAGTATCCAATAACGGATCTGGTTGTCTTAATCCCACCTCCGAGAGATGGAAAGGTAAACAGATGTGCTCCACAGCAGATGACAAATACATATCAAAATCCATTTGTAAGAATTAGAAAATATAGAAGAATTACTTTTCTTTAAAAGTGACTAAGAAAATAGACATTTAAAAAATAAATAGTTGGATAAGGAAATCACAATTAATTCAATAGGTGTGAATAACGTAGGAGTTACTTTCAATGCAAAAGAAAGTTTGAAAAGATGAGTTGTTAGGATCTTCTCAACTAATCACAATATCGGTCCTCTGAAACTGCTCTTGTCACTTGTATATTTGTTTTTAATTCACTTGTATATAGTTTTTATTATTATGTGTATTATGTTTATATTCTCAATGCACCGTAATATGGCAGCTACTTTAAACTTACTTTAATGCTGACAATAAAGCATTCTATTCTATTTTCAGATGTCAATATCACAGCAGCAGCAGCAATAGTTCCTTACTTTGTAATAACAGCAACAACAGTAGATTATTACCTTCTCTGTATTCTGTAAGGACAAACATTTGATGAATTACTATGTGCTGCACACTATTGTTGCTCTTTTCACCTTAAAACTTGAGCAAATGAAATGTTCCCCCTTTTTTTTTTAATGGGAAATGTTAAGGTGTTGATGCAGCATCACCGCTACCTTTCGTCCTCCACCAAGGAAACAATTAATTTGACAGAGTCAGCAGATTACAGGCAGATTCTTAGATGTAATGTCGTAGAGTTTATTAACTTTTTGTGTCCATAAGGAAACCAGCCAAAGTAATACATACATATTTAAACTCTCTTCTGCAGCTCGTATCAGCAGATGAAGCTGGTATATTTTTATGATTTGTATTTTCGTCTTATTTTATAGAGATTTTATTATTTATTTTTTAATCCTTAAAATAACACAATATTTATATTATATTCATGATCATCTTTTTAATGCCTAATTTATTGTTTTTTTGTTTTGTTTTTTAAATCTGGCTTTATTTTACTCTGTATTTGATCTGTCTTATTAACTAGTACATCGACATTGAAATCACACTACTGATTAATGGTCTCCATATTGCATGTGTTTTCTCATATTCTTTAACAACAGGGATTCATCCAGGCCTGACATTTTCTGATGGCTTGTCTACAACCAAAAATGGAGTTCACAGCCCTCACCATGGTATAATTTAAGAGAGGTGCCAAACGAACCACTTGCCAGCATGTCAATTGGGTACTCAGTGCTGACAAACAAGCTTCCAACTAAAACTTTGCCTTGAAAAAGTAGACTTAGATGAAAATAATCCCACTTGACGATACTGGCAGCTGTAGTTTAACAAAATATCTAAATTCTTTATGGGTTATCCAACCACTGACAAATTCTCTTGGTTAGGCAGCAACATGCCGAGACGCACGCTGATAATATGTTTCTGCCCTCAAAATGCTCAAAGATCTTTGCCATTTCAATTTGAAGTTTAACTATTTTTAATAAAATAACAAGTCTCTGTGTGTATGAGTCCTCTTGTGTCACATAGACACAGAAATATGAAACCTCCCCAGTACTTTTTCTGCTGCTAATATAGAAATACTTTCTGTGCACATGGACAGATAGGTGTTCTATCTGTTTTTGTATAAGATATTTACATTGTATTGGAGTGCAAGAGATACAAATGACAAATGTTTCTCACAAATCGACAGCATTAAAAAGGCTAGAAGTTAAGCTGTGTTTTGTGCTCAACAAAATCAATACACAAAATTGTAGTGTACCCTCATCTAGTCATCATCACGACAAAAACTGCTGTTGATCTGCACAATTACACACGTGGACCACAGTATGACAGATTTTGTCGACAGTTAAAGGGAAGGAACTGTGAGGGTAAACATCGCAAAGCAACCAATAAAAAAGGTGAAATCTGATCAAGTATCATTATCGAAGAATATGATTGGTCCATCTTGACAAAAGGGGGCGTGGTTTGTGGACACAATTTTCGGACAGGGGAAGTGTCTCGACTGTAGCCGCTGAACCTTGGACCAAACTTCATTTGCTGTGTAATTCCGAATAACGTACAGGAGAAGAAAACAAGGTACGTGCAGGCTTGTGTAATGAGTAATTGTAATTATTCATGTGAAGTCCAAAGAGAAGCCAGGACCGCTGCTGAGTTCAAACTTGTAGCTGTAACTCTCTCTTAGCTCCGAGGCTAACGCTGGTTAGCTTGACGGCTAACGTTGAAGTGTTTCCTGTTGTTATCGCCGCACAGGTTCACACCGCTTCTGTCATGTTTGCACCTTTATCGCCTCCTTCTGATAAGTCGATGCCTTCGGGCTGCTTATACGGGTTATAATTGTAAATGAATTCTGAGATGTATTTTTCCCGCTCTGCCTCTGAACCCTTATCTCATGCTGGGGCTTTATCAGGTCTGCTGCACATGTGGAGGACCAGCCTCAAATGATGCACGTGGCATTTATCTCTGTGGGACCTGTCTTTAAGTCCTAATGTGTGTTTGGGCTCCTGCAGATCATGGTCCCATTTTGATGGCTCAAAAACATACTTAACGTTGGTTTAAAAACTTGATACTTAATGGCTTTACTTAATAGTAAGAGAATTGCTTAAAAACATAATGCTGAACTGGGGACATGTTTGAGAAATCTGATGCAAAAAAAAGTACTTTACCTCAGTTTGAGGTATGGCAGACTCTGACTGTAGTGTTAAATACTATTAGTTTGTACATGCTGTGTATCTGTGATCAATGGTTGGAGTTGCAATGATTAATTAGATGAATTAGTTGTCAACTGTTAAATTAACTATCAACTATTTTGATCTTGATTAATTGGTTTGAGTCATTTTGTAAGTAGTAAAAGTCTATAACAGGGGTGTCAAATCCTGGTCCTCGAGGGCCACTATCCTGCATGTTTTAGATGTTTCCCTCTTCCAACACACCTGATTCAAATGATCAGGATCGTTATCAGGCTTCTGCAGAGCTTGATGATGAGCTGATCATTTGAGTCAGGTGTGTTGGAAGAGGGAAACATCTAAAACATGCAGGATAGTTGCTCATGAGGACCAGGATTGGGCACCCCTGCTGTAGAGTATTTGTATGTAACAGGGTTTGTAACACATCATAAGGTTTGCATGGGTGTCACGGTGATTTCACCTCCACACCATCAAATTCAAGCTGGCAGCATCTCTTACCTTGTCTTTCAACGGCTGACTCGTGAGGGCACTAACCAAGGTATCCCTCTTAGCTGTAGGTGCAATGAAGTTAAGAAGCATATCAGTACTGAATCAATCAGCTCTATATGCATTGTGTTATTGACACATTATAAGCTTAAGTGACACAAAAAATAAAACCGTGCGTGTGCATATTATTGCATAATGAATGTCGTCAATACCCACCATCCTTGCTGGCCACGGACACTTTGTTGCCATTTTGGAAGATTTCTAGATTACAGTTTTCCTTGTCGCACCACACTGCAGGGTTCTGCTGAAGGATGCCTTTTGTTGCCTCCTATAAGAGAGAATTTAACATTGTAACAGGGAAATGTGCAATACATGCCTGTGCAAATTCACAATAGCTGTCTCAATAAACTCAGAGGAGCCATTATGTGAAGTGGATATTAAAATACAATAAAGATTCATTTTTCACTATGATAACAAATTTGCTTAAGTCAGAACTTGCAAAAGTCTGAGCAGCCTTCACATTTTCAGTATCTAGCTTCATACATAAACACTGAACCAACAATCAAATGTGTGCTTCTGAATTTCAAAAAGTATACATATTGTAATGCTTTGAAGAGTAAATGCAGTTGCATGGAAAACTTGCGGACCACACCTTTTTTTCCCCCACCTTAACCCCGAATTATGATATCACCCCATTGCACAACTTGGGAACGCTCTTCACTCTTCTGTAATGCGATCCAGACAGCTCTCAGTATTCCCGAAAGACTACTATGAGCAAACCCTGAATCCTCAGTTAGTTGGGAGTGGGCCCACAGCTGGACTCTGCTGTAGCACTCAGATCTTTCCGGCAACGAGAGAGGGAAACTCAGGAAGGCTGAACTCAAACAGCAGAATCAGTTCCATGGAACTTGGTCTGTTCTCCATCTGTCACTTATGACCGATCACATCCTGCATTGTCTCATACCCTGCTTTGCTCGACCTTACGCAGGAGTTTTGATGAGTTACAGTAGGTTTGCATTTGAACAAACACACGACATGTTGCATTATTATGTTTTTGATTTAGTTCTGCTGATACAAACAGTTTTTTCATGTTAATTCGTCACTCTTGCCTGAAGAGAATAACCTTTTCTTTTTGTTTTGTTTTCTGCTACATGCATTTTTGAGCAAATCATCAGCTGGCTCAGGCTTTTGGCACCGTATTCCATGTTTAGTTTCAGGTTGAGTTGGACGAATGACTTGTGCAGATGGTCTTGGCTCTGTGGATGTTACAGTCATGACCCATATAACTAAAGTATGGAACTGGGATCCGACTCTCTGCTTCGTCTCTGTGCACCTGGTCTGACATATTGTATGTACAATGTAACAATGAATTCTATTTGAACATCACATTTGTTGTGCTGCATCAACAACGGCACACACAATTACAATTTAACACAGTAGGGAAAACTATAATTATGACATCGTCTGGAGTTTAAAGGTCAGACAGAGATGTCTAAACCGTTACAAAAACCTAAAAAAAACACCTCTATGTGTGTTAAAGGCAATCTGCAATATCAAAAAACCTAGAAAACCACACCCGCTTTTTCTGAGGGACCCCAGAGCAAGAGAGGAAACATTAGCCCTCCTCTTCATTTGTCTCCTGCCACAGTCTCAAGATTTACAACGGCTGAGGAATGTCTGCGAAAAGATCCGCCTTTATCAGGGCCACATTTCCAACTGTAGCTCTTTAAAACACATTCATCTACTTCCTCAAAGTGGAGTAAGCCACTTCCTCTGGGCACAAGGTGCAGGAGGCCACATAGAGGTCTCGGTAAAAAAAAAGGAACGTGTCACTAGAAGGTAACTGGGATCAACTCTCGCCTCTCATTTCACTGTGGTCTTAAAAGTTGCATGACAAAAATTTCAGCTGCTGGTAGCTTGATACTGCTGATAGTTGTGTGGGGAGCAAAGGGAGGGCTTTTTGTTCCAAGCAAAATGATATAAATATGGATGTAAAATTGGTGTTAGTGGATTGATATTTTATGAGAGTATTCTGCTTTTACACTTATATTGTAAAGGATGGACACATTTGTACTCACACAGTCATTTGTAGCTACTTCAGCCTCGACAACAATACTTCCTGGGCTGTGCTCCTCTGGACCACACTTCACAACAGGCTACGGAGACAGTAAACCAAATCAGAACAGCACACTTTACACATATTGCGTCTGACCACAGCATGACTCACCAATTGTAAACACATGTCCACTCAAAGGAAAAGTGGTATCTTCTGCAGAAATACTGGTTAAGATGTCATACAGCATAACATGTTGAGTCTCTGTCTTGTGCGAATTGATAATGATGGAAGCACCAGAAGCTGAAAAGTTGAAAAAGAGAGGCATGCGCTTACCACAACAGGTTTAACAACGTGGGGGACTTCTGAGACAACAGCCGCAGTGTCGTCTACAACAGCAGGGGCAGCAGTGACCACAGAGAAGTCTCCACTCTGGCTGACGGGATTGAGGACCACGTTTACGATGGTTGCAATTAATGAGTCGTCTCCAGGAGCAGCAGAAGCGCCAGGGTCTACATTGGCTGCAGCGGTAGTGGCAGCCGCATCTGGAGCAGCAGGGGTACCTGAAGCGTCACCAGGGTCTCCAGCAGCTGTCACTGAGAACACAGTCCAAGGACGACGCTCTGTCATTTGTCATGTCACTATGGCACGATATCCTCTGTTTATATAAAGCCATGCAAGTTCAAATATAAACTCCTCAAGACTAACTCGACATTTATTAAGACTCTGTAGTATATTTTCATATACTTAAATAGACTGCTTTGTATAATAATAATAATAATAATAATAATGATAATAATTAAGGTTAAATCATCTAAGGTTAAGGCATTACAAAATAATTTGAATGTTCATTTGTTTCTGAAGGATAGAGAAGGATTTTCAGTAACACCTGTGACCATCATTCAAAGTTATAAAATTAGTCTTGGAGTGGGCTCTTCTGGACAGAGCTTGACCTTACACGTGAAGAGGTTAGACTAAAGAAGGACAGTAAGAGAAGCCATATGGTCTCTCTTTTTGGTAAGGTTTGAGGGGTATTTTTAACAGTCTGAGAAACTATATAAGTGGGAGAGAAACGATGGGCCAGTGTCTCCACATGATTTGGCCAGAATGGGATCCGGACAAGGCATTGTCTGTAGATGCTATGTTTGTTCATTAAAAGCCTTTTTGAGAACAACATGGTGTCGGCAAAGAATCTAATCCCATCATCTATCAAAAGATACATCAACTCCTACCAGCACTGGCATCTGCAGCTGCATCTGTGGGAGCTGCTGCATCATCTTGACACATCACCCCACCTGCAAAACAAAGAGAGAGAGAGAGAATGGGCAGGTTAAACTCTTTCCTTTGGCAAATCAGTGATCTTTGACGTTTGAATAAATTACAGTGCTCATGTAGCGTTTTAAAGGTTTTTAAGTCTGATGAAATGTGACTAATTCTGACCTATCAGACAAAACTGAGACAACTGCGCCAAGTTAAAGTTAGTTAGCTGCAGGTTACAGCCCCATTTTAGCCTTTTTCCCCATTTGATTCAAACTTCAAAAATTCCTTGGCAAGTTGTGGAGTTATAATGATGTTTGCAGATTTATGGATGTTAATTTATTAATTGCATATCACAGATAATGATATCATCTCTAAGTGTAAGTTGTGCCAGTGCCAGTTTTAGTACACTGGCACATGCATGTTCTTTTTACCTCATGGCGTAGCTTTCTCCGCCTTCCTCCTTCCCATCATTTTTTACTCAGAGTCAGAGATATGAGGATTTTTTTGACACTAACAATATCTCCCACTTGGTTAAAATAACTTGGGTCTGCTAACATGTCAAAAAACTAGAATAGCTGCAAATGTACGACCTCTGGCAGTAATAACAAAATAAAATCCACTAATAACACTTAATATTACTTAATAACAAATTAAACTCAGCTAAATTTATAGGAGCTATACACTGTTAGTTCATACCTAGTTTCACTTACTAATGAATTGCAGAAAATAACCCTATGTGACACAACAAAAGCTGCAATATTAGGTTGTTTATCTGATGACTACAAAGTTAGGACTAAAGGAATACAATAGAATAAGGGGTATTTCTTTTTCTTTACTACGTCTCGTTGAATGCAGTCCCACCCCAGGGTTGGAGGACCTCACAAACTGTTGCAGTAAACAGACATAATGGACTATTCTGGTTAAATATCCAAAAACTACTACTCACACATTAGATTATCATTAAATCCCACTTACGGCACCGTTATTATGTAAGGATGTGTGGAATCGTGGAAGGAAATTTAAAGCACACGCTTGGTGAAATGCTCGTGGGAATGAGGTCGGAGCAGCAGGTAGGTTTGAACAGCTTGTCCTGGTGCTTCGAACCTCATGCCCAACCCAAAGATGCCAAGCTAATTTGGCAGGTGTTCTCAAGGGCACTAACTAATTAGTACTCACATATGGGCTAATTCTCACTGTCTGCAGCCTATGCAAATGAACAGCTCAGTCAAGAGGTCGTGACCTCCTGACCACACATCAGTCTTCTGGGAGCGATCCTGTTCATGTAATAATCTTAGGATTAAGTGAGAAGACCTTTCCTGACACAGGAAGGTTTAAAAAAAGAAAGTATTTTCCAAGTTCATGTGAGGTAAATGGATGGATGACTAGCCTTGGAGGCTGCATGATGGCTCGGTTGTTAACACAGTCGCCTCACAGCTAGAAGATCCCCGGTTCGTGTCCCGGTTAGGACGCCTGGGGTCTTCCTGTGTGGAGTTTGCATGTTCTCCCTGTGCAGCGTGGGTTTTTACCGGGTACTCCGGCTTCCTCCCACAGTCCAAAAACATGCTGAGGTTAATTGATGATTCTAAATAGTCTGTAGGTGTGAATGTGAGTGTGCTTGGTTGTCTGTCTCTATGTGTAGCCCTGTGATAGACTGGTGACCTCCTCCTCCCCTGCCTTCGCCTGTGTCGGCTGGGATAGACTCCAGTGCCCCCGCGACCCTACAGAGGATTGAGTGGTGTATAGATAATGGATGGATGGATGGATGGATGGATGGATGGATGGACTAGCCTTGGTTCAGTTCCCTTTTGAAATCTAGGATCCAATTCATATCATGACTGAAAATTAACCTGAACAATACATCGATTTATGTGTAGAGATAATGGCAAACTCTGTTGATCTGGCCAGATGGATAATGTTGTTAGACTTGTGCCAGCACTTTATTTTGTGTTGTTGTATTTAAGCTACACACAGAGATGCACAACTCTTTCTAATACAACTTCGGCCATCATCTACTTTGCCAAAGCCATGAAGGGAAACCGGAGCCGCATCAATATCAGGCAGCCTTTGATAGCCTGTAATATAATTCATCCTGCACCATCACTTCCAAACACACATGGAAGAAACCCAGTGTTGTGTGTAAACAGTTTAACGTCTAACCAAAACTACGCTGCAATCAGAGGAAGAATGTGTTTGGTGCACCGCTACTATTATTTAGCCAATTACCAGATACATTCAGATAAATGAGGGGGGATTTAGAAGTTTGGCGTGTGTTTGAAATCCTGTAAACATGGTTGACTTAAACACATTCTGGAATCAGTGCCAAGTTCATTTTGGAATGTTATCATCCCAAACAACAGGTAGTGTTACACCATTTTTCCCTCAGCTGGCAAGAGGCCACAATGCTGCACACAGCACTGTAGTCGAGGCTCTGTATCATAAGGTTCTCTCCTGCAGTGTGTTTCATCTCAAACATGGCGTCGACTGGCTGAATGCTGTCCAAAGCTGCTCAGATGCTGCATTTTAACTGGTAGAAGTGGGCAGAAATCCTAAATGTTTAACTGCGCTATCAGAGCCTTCGACTAATTGCGGGCTGAGCTGCTTTGTTTAATAGGGCAATAACGTGGGACAAAAATGTTCAGCCACACCAGTGAATTAAATTAATACCTCAGTTTATGCCTCATAAATGTTTTCTTAGGACAAATAGTCTGCAGTGTTTTTAAGGCACAATACTGTCTCAGCAGTCAGGTTGCAGGTGTTGACTAAATAAATAAAGTGTTCCCATTATTGTTTACATGCTGAAACTTGATGCAATATGTCAGGCGCTTGTACACAGTAGCACTCCTCCACTGTGGACACAGACACTTCAGGCAGCTGTGTGAAAAATCTCACTGCATTTCCAGCCAGGGCCCCCCCTCCGGCATCAACACGAAGCCTTAGGACCTCCAGTCTCAACACAAACACAGAGAAACATACATAACACTTCTACTCCACAAACACAACCTTGGTCTCCCTCCAGAGAGTTTCAGAAGGGTTCATAGAGCATAAGGCCAAGGCGGCAGATTATGTAACCTCTGGGTTCGAGTAAATCTTGCTCTTCGCTACTCATTTCACTGCTGGGCTACGTCAAGTGGATTTCCTGCCCTGTCTGTCCCGCTTAAAGCTCTTTAGCCTGGGTGTTCCAGGCTTTGACGAGGTACGTAGTCATGCCAGATGTAAAGAACTAAATCACAGGTTAAAGAGAGGATACAGTAAGAGCCCAGGATGGTGACTGACATTTCAAAGACTAAGTTTTTCTTTTGCCTGTGGCTGGACAGATCAACAGCAATTATAAGGCAGGACGAGGACATAAACTTCACTGGCAAATGACAAATGCAATTTGGCAGATGCTTCAAGCGTCTTACAGCATCGTGCCCGCTGACATATTTAGCAGCTCCTGGCAACTGCTTTGTTCTGTTTAGGAAGATTTACAGGACAACGTGAGTTATCGTTGACATGCTGCAGCGACCGAGTTGCTGGTCTCTACTTAAAACACTAGGGGCAGTTAGGCTGTAAACATATTGAATATCAGGTGCAAAAATAAAGCAGTCCTAATCCCTTGGGAGATTGTCAAGAATTTCATAACTGACTGTAGCGGATAAAATAAAGAAAGCGATTACAGTAAGAAAGGTCATTACTGGGTTGACAACCCTGTATTGCACATCATCATTCACTACTTTTGGATTAGCTCTTTGTCAGATCATATATTTCTAAGGCACAGAGACTCCAGAGTGAGCAGGGAAGAGAGATGATAAGGTGGATGTAGGAGGCCGTGTCTTACCATCAAATTACATGCTGATGCTGTCATGAAAGCCAGATCCTACGTTCTTACATTTGGTTCTGTTTTCCTCCAGACAACCTCCTTTCAGCCCCTCCTCCTCACTGGGGAAAAGCTTTTCATCTCCCCCCTTATACACCAACAGAGGCAACAACATAATTTCATGAATGCAGTGTGAAAAACACACAGCTAAAGAATGTAAAAAGCATAGGGGAGTACTCTGGGGGAGTACAGTCATCAGTCGAAAAATACAGATATTGCCACAGGAATACAAGATAAGCACATGCATTTGACCATTTTGGAGCTGCTTTAATTTTGAAATTTTGTTAATTCTTATATGTTCATTTTCTAATGCTCGTGTCAGATCCAACCTCAGAAAACTAAAGACAATCAACCTCTACTGATTGTGGTTCCTAAACATTAGCAGTTCTATGGCATATAAGGATGTCAGCTTAAGGCCAAAACAAGCTACTGTGTTGATGTTATGCAGAGTTTCTCAGATAAATGTCAACCTGTTGGAGATGTTAGTTGCCATTGGGAGGAAGTGTTAAAAATATGTGGAGCATTGGAAAATGAGGGTTCTTGTATTCGTGGACAAAACCTTCTCTGTAGTGGACTGAAATCGAGTGTTAAAATGGACTGATGTTGCAGAGCCTCGCTGGCAGACCTGCTGTAACTGCAATCACTAGCAGTGCTTCTGTGAACTCTGCTGCGGTTGTTCCCTTTTTGGTAAAAGTCAACCTTTCAGTTGATCAATATTCTGCTTACAGGTCACCGCTGAAGGGCGCCAAGCCATGGGCCTAATGGAGACTGCTTGCAAGCATGTCTCCATAGCCTCTGCATTTGTTGGGTACCTTTAATCCTTTATTGCACAGGTGGAACCATAATGTAGCCATAGAGCTAGGGATGCCTCGAACCCAATCCTAAGCATGGGATCAGTGCTGAATAATTTCATTTTTAAATAAAACGTTTACAAATTGAGTGCTGTTCTGCATTGATGATGCTATTTCAAGCCACAGACACATGATAATGCTGCCAATGTGGCTGGTACATTTTACACTAGCATATAGAACCACTCACTTGGTTGATCCTGGCTTGCGCTAGCCAGAGGCCATTAAGCGCAACACAAGTCTTTGTCATGGTGCCCCTTGACTAGTTAAACCCCCATAATACTCTCTGCTTGCCAACAACTGCCCATCACTTCTGGTCACTACAGTAACAAACAGTAAGAAGCCCCACTTGGTGGCGCAACCAGGTACTACAGCTAATCTTCAATACTCGAAGTGCGTGTTATCAAGGAAAATAAATGGTCTTAGCTGACAATAATAAATGACTCAAATGGAATTTAAAAAAAAAAAAAATAGAATCAATGGTCAGAGCAGCAACAACGAAACCTGTTTCTTTTTCATTTTTAGCACAACATTTTGAGCACCTCTTTTTGAAATTTGTTTCACTGGACCCTGATCATGAACAGTGAGTTCACCTTTAGCTAAAACAGTCATCAGCCCACTACATGAGTGGATTCTTAGTTACACAAAATGCTCTGTCTGCCTGTAACACCCAGCTGCAGCCAAACAGACTGGGTGCATGTTTGTATATGTGTGTGCCTGAGATATGAGGGTAGGTATATTTTGAATGGTGCTATCTGGTCCCGTACTCAGTCATTTATTATGTCTCTGTCTCACTCATTTCTCACATTCTTTTCCTGAGGTGTAGCTGCCATTGTGATTGCTATTCCTGCTTTTGAATTTAGGGTGGGGAAGAAGGAGGAAATTGCAGTAAAAACAAACGCTGTCACACCTGATTAAATGGCTGCAGTCAGAGAGAATGAGCAGGGGACAGCCGTTCTTCACTTATGGTATTTGAGGATGAGGCCTGCTTCCTCCTCGGGGAGACTTGGGGGAGGAGGCCTGAAGAGGGGGGGGGGATGAGTGGTGCAGCTGCAGTAAGCCTCCTTAGGGAGCTCTTTCCCACCCTGCATATGTGCTGTACAGTAAAACCAGTAACATCATGCAAAAGGAGAAAAACCTCAGCCCTAAATCTTGGGACTTGACCTCCACCCAGACTGTAGAGACAACACCTTGGATGTCATAATGAGCCACACCCTGTTTCCATTACTTAACCAGATGCGCACAGAAGACCCCATAGTCTCCTTTCCCTCCTTCCTACTAATATTCCCTATTAAGAGAAATTAGATTAGAATTAGTCTGGAATTCTAAGTCTATTAGTTAAATGATGATTATTTTTCATCATCACTTAATCATTTAGTAAATTCCATTAACATCTGATGAATATTTGACAAATACAAGATCAGGGAGTAGAACAGTGGAAGTAACAGTAGCAGTAGTTCCTGCTTACAAGTTTCCTCGAGTTCAGAGTAAGGTTTCACAGTATAACATAAATTACATTGCACACTTCTGGGGCTGCATTAAAAACAACTACTACTGTTGTAAAGTGTGCCACCAAATGTCGCCATAAAACCACCACAGTCCACTTTACTACTATTTACTGCAGTGACAATCTCCAAAAGATAAATCCCAGGATATACCACTCAAGTGCCTGAATGTGAGAACTATTTTTGTTTCTGCACCGTCGGGTGGCAAAAGTTGACTTTTTCCGCCCTGCCCACGCCCCTGGTGTTTTTAAACAAAACACAAGATAGTTTTCCGCAAAAAAAAAAAAAAAAAAATTAAAAAGAATTAACAACATGTTTGGAATGTTTTCCGTGCACATCCTATGACAGGATGTAGCTGTCACAGCACGTGGCATGAAGTGACCTCTCCGAACTCCAGAGGCAAACATGCTGGCGGCTGGAGATAACACACACCGCCAGGCTCACACTCCTGGAGTGGGATTACAACCACACTGACCATCCTGGGGCTGCAACACTGGGGCTGCTCTCTGCACTGTAGTGGGTGGATGAGAAAGAAAATTTACTTTGCTGAATTTTTGTTTCATTCAAACCTAAATTTTTCTATCACTTATGTATACTACAGGCCTGGGACGAGCCTTGAGAGGAAGAAAACAAAGAATGAAAACGTAATTGTGATTGATAGCAGCCACTGACCATTGTTTTTATTCCGCCTCTAATTTGCTCATTAAAACCGTTTCAGCAAGGCAGTGAAACCCTAAACCAGTGTTTCCAAAACAGTCCATCCATTTTCTTAGTGGATTAGAAACTGAAAACAGCAGCTGCTTCAAGAGGCTACTAGCTGCTCTCCTTTCTGTGTCAGAATCAGCATCGGCAGATGTCCACTGACTGATTCCAGCTGCTGTTTTAAGATACTGTGTGTGGAAAGAGGTTGTAAAAAGATATTGAAACCTACAGAACCAAACAGTCTGGCTCTGATATGATTGAGGCTACGGAGTCAAACTGGGAGAAGAAGATTGAGAAATAAGAGCAATAATGTGATAACATTCCAGATATTGCTAAATATGCACACATACGGTGGGAAATGTCCGAACTCACCTTCAAGACACAGCAAAAGGGCACAATCTTGTGTTTTCAATTAGGATGAATACAGTATTTCTTCAACAACATGCCATCTACTGAACATTAATTACCAGGAGCCATTATTCTGGCAGTCAAAGGCCCCAGTGAAGGCTCATTAAGAGCTTTTATTCCCCTCCTCTGGGTAAACAGTATACCCCTATTAAAGGACAGCCAAACCTGGTTATCCAACTTAGATTCATATGCTTTATTGCTTTCTACTGGGATGACATCATCATATCTTTGGATCAGTCGACGTGAGGAGAATCACGGAGCTGTTGCTTAAGTTTTGAAAAAGCAGGGGTGACACAAGTTCTTGAAATTCACACTAATCTCTGGGCTGTTTATATAAATGAACACGAGCGTGATTTTGATCGGAGCAAAAATACATCTGCAGTTTCTCGGGTTGTGCCGCCAAATTTTCAGAGCTGAATATGAAGGAGCAACAGGAGGAGGAGGAGGAGGGCTTTTTTTGCTTTCTTCATGCTGGTAAAACCCAACAGCTGTAAAATTGCAGCAGGGTGCCAGGGGAACAAGGAACAATAAGCTCACCAGAACAGCAGTAATTGGAAGAGGAAGATTTGAATGCTAGCACTGCTTCTGTTTTTCATTAAGATTGTTTCGCAAGGTAAATATTGTTGCTAGACGATCCACTCCCTCAAGTCAGCTCCTTCTCCTGGATGAACATTTAAGCTTTAGTGGTGACTGTGGTTTTGTTTTCTTATCATTAATATGTTTTCTTTGGAACAGAGCTGGCTTCAAATGAAGATAATTCAGAGAGAGAAAGCACATAAAAGTTACTCCCCTTGTTTTGGTGGTTGCCCTGATGAGGCCTCGCAAATGAGGTAACAGATCGGACGCTGATGACAGGCAGCGTTTGTTAGGGATATTTTAATGATTTCAGCTGTAGTCCGACTTGGCTCTCGCACGTAGAAAATCACTGCAGTAAACTGGCAGATTGACAGAACGCAGGCTCCAGGTTTAATTACTTTGCAAGCTCACGTGGCTCCTCAGCCATGACTTCGGGCCCAAGTGGACACACACCCTAGCCTGACATAAGACCACTATCTGCCAAGGCTTATATAAAAGACCCACGCCCTCCAGCAGATGACGTGACTCCAACTTCACCATCACAACTTGGGACTGAAAGAATGCTGGTCAATAGCTGAAGGCCATGAGAAAGAGAGTGGCAATATTGTGCACATGTTTATACTGGCAGGGCGAAGTTGATGTCTGAGAGTTTTTAACGATTTGTGTGCAAGGACATATGGGTGCTGATCTTTACTCTCTCTCTCTCTCTCTCTCAAGACTGTGCTCTCATTTTTAGAGTTTAAATGGACATTTTTCACATTTTCTCAGTCTGCGAGTTCTCAGGTGTTTTGCGATCAATCAGCCTTGATGATTTAGGCCTTTATCCATTACGTGCATTAGTGAGGGCCACTGAAGTGTGTGCGATACAAAGGATATGCACTGAGCATCCATACACATAAACATATGCACGGCAAATCTAGAATCTTCCAACCATGAGAGAATATCCTGCTTTAATGTGGTACATTCTAGCAGCATTGTCACGTTATTCTGCTCTGCCTGAGGCCTCCAACTTCGCAACAGAAACAGTCATTGTAGATGACAAGCTGAAATAAGCGAGACAAGATGTTTTTCCCCTTCTCCGCAGCAGATTTAAAGCTTGGGTTTTCCCCCGAAATCTTGAGAGAGAGAGAGAGAGAGAGAGAGAGAAAGAGAGAGAGAGAAAGAGAGAGACAGCCTATAACATACTCCAAGAGGCGTTGAATGACATCATCCAACATTGCAGTCCATGCCCATTTCAGCGCTACATATTTGCACGCCTGCATAACTACTGAATGACAGCCATGGGAAGTGGGAGTATAAACTAAATCTGTTTGCCGGAGAGTCGGGATGATTGACCTGCTTATATGTGACAGGCATGTTTGCTCCGATAAACACGGTTATATACGTTCGCTAATCAAGTGCATCAAAGGCTCTCATCCTGTCACTCTTCCATCGCCTTCTACTCAACCTTTTTCTTGTGTTTGCCTGAACCAGAGCAGCCAAACCCCTAGAATAAGATGTTCTTCAGCTGCAAATCCTCTTAATAGAGCTGCTCGATTCAATATTAATTGATTTTTTTCACAACTTGTAGTATGTACATTACCATTAAGCCAAAAGATTATGACCATCCCTGTTTAGTAGGCTTGTTTCATACCCCCAAAACAACTCAAGGCACTCGAAAAGACCTTTAAGGTTGCCGTGTGGTATCCGGCATCAAAAGGTTACCAGCAGATCCTTCAAGTCCCCCTTCAAGAGTTCATGGTTTGCCCTTCCTTGGACATCTTTTGATAGGTACCCACCAACACTGACAGAGCCCCCAACAAGCCTTGCTGTTTTGGGAATGCTCTGATCCAGCTGTTTGGCCTTAGCAATGTGGCCCTTCTGAACGTCAATCAGGTCTTTACACCTGCCCATTTCTTCCACAACCAACAGCCGAGAACCAGCTGTTCACTTAACAACTGTGACCTAGTGGTTTGTGAAGCGAACTTGTAACCGGTGGGTCGCTGGTTCGAGTCCCCAGACTGGCAGGAGGTTGAGGTGGGAAAGTGAGAGCGACCACTTGTCCCAGTCACCACCACTGTGGGCCCTTGAGCAAGGCCCTTAACCCCTGACTGCTCCCCGGGCGCTGTACCGCGGCAGCCCACTGCTCCTAGTATGTATAGTTAAGGTTAACTTTGAATCGGATGAATGCAGAGAAGGAAGGAACCCAAGGGGATCAATAAAGGTTACATTATTACATATGTTAGCATGATGCTAACACTATGCTAACACAATGCTACCCCTATGTTAACATGACACTAACATGGCGTTAACATGACGCTAACATGGCGTTAACATGACGCTAACATGATGCTAACACTATGCTACCACTATGCTAACATGACGCTGTGTTGTGCATTATTATTTTCATATACTGTCAATGTTTTCTGAAATAACTTCAAATTACCCATTAAATTATTTTTGCTTGATCGTCATCAGTGGCAGGTAATCTGTAGG
>OMNN01102789.1:59365-90489 GCA_900302755.1 Chromis chromis
CCCCAGACTGGCAGGAGGTTGAGGTGGGAAAGTGAGAGCGACCGCTTGTCCCAGTCACCACCACTGTGGGCCCTTGAGCAAGGCCCTTAACCCCTGACTGCTCCCCGGGCGCTGCACCGCGGCAGCCCACTGCTTCTAGTATGTATAGTTAAGGTTAACTTTGAATAGGATGGGTCAAATGCAGAGAAGGAATTTCCCCAAGGGGATCAATAAAGGTTAGATTATTATTATTATCAATATTTTCTCCAAATGCACTCTAAAAAGCAATTCAAGGGACCTGTTACAACCACTTAATTAAATGCATTGCAAGTATTATTCTGATTGAGATCAAATGTGTAAGTTGCAAACATTACTTCGAATGAGTGGCGTCGACATAATAATGTTGGTGATTGCATCAACTCAGTATTTAAACACACATTTTTGCACTAATTGATGTAAAATTAAATTTAACTTGAAGTAACCTGATGAAATTGGCTTGATAACTTAACTTTTATTCACCTTGAGTTTAACATTTCAGGTCTCCTCCTCTAACTTAATGTGCCTGGGCAACGTCAGACAGTTAAGACTCTTGAGTCAAAATACCTTTAGCTAATCCAGTTAACTCAATGCAGTTTGTTGGACGAGCGCAATTTTACAAAAGGTTTTCATTGCTCAAAAAGATTGATGCAAACAGTTTTTGTTGAGGCAAAAATATATTCTTCTTAGTGTGTCAGGATGCCACATTGTTTCAGGCTTTGCCCAGTGTGGGGACTTTTCTCTTTCTCCCTAAGTAGCATTGCATACTATATCTGACTTCATAAATATGTCTGTTGCAGAATGAATAGTAAGTCCAAGGACTTTGCATAATGAGCTCGCTGGTTTCCATGGTTCCCAGATATCAGAAAGAGAAAAAAAGAGAGTTTAATGGTCATGTTTTCTCTTTGCGTGGTTTTAAAACAAGCTCGGGATCAGCTGCCTCACTCATTTTGCCTTTGTTTGGCTCACAGTATGATTACGACTAAATCTGATGCAGCACTGATTAAACCTCCTGACCCACAACAATTCCACACTGAGAACTAGACACAACAAGACAGGAGACATGCAATGGGGCACAATCTATATTTATAAGGATATGGTGACTTGACAAAGAGTCCTCTATATGTACATCAAGACAACCATTATGGAGCATGACATATTAATACTGTCTGTGCCTTTGAATGAATACTGACGTCATCAGGGGACATATATCACTGCAACCACATAGGCCCATATTGTCAAAGAAGTCAATGAGGCGACGGATTGTCTCTTGTGACACGTCTGCTGGAGGCAGGATGAAGATACAATTAGACACTGCATCCATTTAAGTGAGAGATTTTCCCCCCTTTGTTTTTGTTGTTTTTTCTGAACCATATGTGACCACGCCTCTGCAAATTCACACCACACTGACTGAGTTATACACAAATGTCATTAATCTATCAGGTCTGTGTGATCGCAGGCTGTCTGTTTAGGTTGGAGTAGAGATCTGAGGATGAGCAGGCTTGAGACAGCACCCTTGTGATATTCTTAAAGGAGAAATCGACTAAAACCTAAAACAGAGGCAAGAGGTTTGTAAGCTAAGATCACTGCTGTGGTGTTGCACACATTTAAAACATTACATCTCTATGAAACATAGATTTAAATAAGATAAACTAAATGTAGATAGATAAACTGTGCCTGGTAGGTGATATGCACATATAGCATATTACCTATGAGTATATAGGGAATAAGGGAGAATGGTCATTGTTATAATAATAATTAAGAGGGGTTAAAAACGAAATCAATGTATTAAATTAAACCTAAATAGCCATAATAAGACTAATCTGGAATAGCTCTTTTTCAAGCAACAGCACTAATAAACAAAGAAAACATGGTTGATTATTAGTTTGTATTAGTTCTCAGTCATTATTCCTTAAAATATTGGTGTTTAAAAGGTGTGTCCCTGCATTGTGGCTTCTCAATGGTGGAGATCATGTGACTCATATTCTGTCTGCTCTTGTAAGTTATTTCATGTTCTACCAGATCCTATATTCTTCACATCTGTTTACAGCCTGTTTATGCTTTTCTAATCTTGATTGTTTATACTCTCATTTTTTTGTGACACCAACATCTATGGATCATGGCTCTCCCTGAGGTTTCTTCTATTTTTTTTCTGGCTATACAGCTCTTAGGGTAGTTTTCCTTTATCTAAATTGAATGTAGAATGACAGAGGGAGCTGTATGCTGTCTGTATAATAGGGCCTCTTGAGACATATTTGTAATAAGTGATATTGGGCTGTATATATAAAAAGTGACTGGACTGGACTTGACAGGGAGTGCCCAGAGTAATTAGATTTCCATGTAAACCTAATTACCATCTGTTAAGCTGCTGATGCAAACGGTATGTGGTATGCCTTTTTTTTATAATTGTGCAAGCGATGAACATGTTCCGCCACCTTCTTCATCTTTTCCCCTTTTAAACTAAGCTCTTCGTTATTTCCATCAGTCTGGAATACTCTCAGCCCGCTCAAGGTCACTCCGAACATTTGCCGCCTCTGCGCCCAAAGACGGCTCCTCGCGGCTCTGCAGAAGTCGTTACGTTGGGCCAAACTACAGCTAGTCCTGCTTTACAACCAGCGAGGCAGCAACACCATCCAAGCCATACATCACCCTGCAATTAGCATCAGGCCTCAGACTGATTTGGAGTGGACTGCCCAGCGAGTCCACGCACATCCACATAATTGCAAACACACACACACACACACACACACAGGCACACATCGCTGCATGCAGGATCTGCAGGGAACACAGTGGAGGCAACTATTTTTGATCTGTGTTGGATTCACATGTGTTATGTGGTCACTTTGTAGCACACATGCAGCTCACACACACATGTACATGACATATTTTCATGACTAATTGGAAACACAAGTCAGACATCAGTATGGAACAAGTGATCTTATAAGTTACATAAAAATACATTGCTATATATTCTGAGACTGTGTGTGGTTTTATTCCATTCACATTCAGACAGCTGCCCTGGGATGCACTGCGGGATATGAAGCATAATGATTCTCAACTGCAACTTTCCACTCCTGAGCAAAGCCCTTTGTGTCTGCAGCCAGCCCACCGCTAACTGCGCCTGTTTGCATGTGTGTGCAACCTCATGGTAAAACACATCAAAGCAAATCCCCCAAGTGGTGTGTAAGTTGCTACGACATAAAACTAGATCTCGCCTCCTACAGTGTAATGTTAGTGACTTGGAGACAAAAACAAAGAAAGAGCAAAAACACTCAATTCCACACACAGAGAGATGAAAAAAACAAACCCTGTGTGGATAGATTGACTATTTACAGAGAGAATATCATTAAAGTTGAAAAAAGACATACTATAATGAGTAATTAGAAGAATACTCACTGCTAAGCAACAGAGTGCAGAGCACCAGAACTCCAGCCATCCTTCTGCACAGCCCATTCATTCTCCACATGGATGCAGCCATCCTCTCTGGTCAGACTCAGCGCAGCCGGCGGGACTCTGTGTGTAAAAGTAAAAAGTGTGGGAAGTGAAGGTGAGCGCGAGGGTCGGGGGAGTTGGAGGTTTCCTGTGAGGTCTGAGTGAGCAGGACAGACAAGAAGGATAAAGCCTGGCTTGTGTTCTGTTTCTCTTTATATGGCCCCACTCCTTCGGCCTCTCTCTCTCTCTGCTCTTTCCACACCCCTTTTCTAACTGCCTCCTGTTAACCCATTTCCCCCAAAGCAACGGTCCCTGTTTCCTCCCTTGTCCCTGCATATGTGTGTGTGTATGTGTGTGTGTGTGCGCACATGTGTAGCAGGCACCAGAATGAGATAATGAGACGTTAGTGGGTGAAGCATAGCAACAGGCTAAGCTCTATGTTTGAGGTAGTTTTGTATTTTTTTCACAGACGTTGGTGCAGTTTGTGTGATAGTGGCACTATTTTCTGAAATGTGGGTGTCAGGAGGAAAGTTTGAGGTGATAGTCTACTAGACAAGGTGCTAATATAAGCCATTTTCAAGTGGCGTGTCTAGGAAAAACTAGTACTCTGGCTCAACATTTACAGATTCCAGTCGAATGTGAGCACAGGTTTGAGCTCAAGTTGTTCACAACAAAACTAGCTTCTGTTGACTTTGCAGAAGAAGTTAAGTATTCTCTATTTTTTGCTTTCTACAGATGCACCTGGTAAACAAGAGGCACTCCTCCTGCGTCCGACATGCTGTGTACATGCGTAGCCGAGAGGCCTGTAAAAGCACATGGCGTCACACACATTGCTTGGCCGCAGCTTTTGTACGTCCCTGGACAGATAACTTACAGCCAATAATGAGTCACCCATCGAACCGCACATATACACCATGCATGCCTACATGTAACGTACACTTCAGCCGCTGTAAAGCACACGCGCTGACATCATGGACGAAGCACACATGCTATTTCACAATCACACCACATCAGCAGAACCAGACAAACTGTTGCGCTGATGTGTGGTGTGTTGCAGCAGTGCGATGAGGGGTGTTCACCGTCCATGTTCACACAGACACGTGTTGTTCCAGGCAGGCCACATCTGGAAGCACTGCAGTCCCACTGCTGGCTTTTTGAGGACTGCCTGGAGACTCGCTTGTCAAACAATGCAACCATATGAGGATGAATGCAGACAAGATCAAGCTGTTGTGCAGGAACAGGCGCCCCTGCTGGTCACCTTCACACCACAAACTTTGTACAGGGACACTTGCAATAGCCGTAATTCATTCATCTGAATCTATGATTTAAAAGGTTTACAGTACGTAAGAATGTTTAAACTGTAGTTAGACTCATGAAGTTTACACGTCGAGGCCTACAAGAGTCTCTGAAGTTGTCCTGTATACTATCAGCCACCACAATGTTAGCAGCAGATCATTTAACTCCTGTATGTTGCGAGGTGGGGCCTCCATGGATCTCACAGATGCTCAGTCGGACTCAGATCTGGGGAATTAAGGCCATATCAACTCTTTGAACTCTTTGTCAAGTTCCTCAAACCTTTCCCAAACAATATATTATATCCCCTGAGAAGTGCCCACATGTCAGTAGTTTTAATGTTGTAGCTGATTTGTGTACATTTGCAATATGCTAGTACAAAACAGTAAGCAAGATGACACAGGAATAAACAAATGTAAATAAAGAAATAAAGGATATATAACCTAGGTCTGGTGTTGTTCAGGTCCAAGAAAATAACAGTGATGAAGTAAAAACTCATTAAAAGTAAAATAAAGTTGGGCGCCCTGATAGCCTAGCAGTTATGTCGCGTGACCGACGTGCAGAGGCGTAGCGACTGTGCCGGGTTCGAGTCCGACCTCGGCCATTTACCGTATGTCCTTCCCCCACTCTCTCCTGTTTCTGAGTCTATCCACGGTTCTTTCCTCTCTAATAAAAAAGGCATGAAAAGGCCAAAAATAAAAGTAAAATAAAGTGGACAAAGTGATTTTAACATACACCGATCTGGAATAACATTATGACCACCTGCCTAATATTGTGTTGGTCCCCCTTATGTGGTCAGAAATGCTCTGAATGCATGGACAAGAGGACCTCTCAGGGTGTCCTATGGGGTCTGGCACCAGGACGTTGGCAGTGGATCCTTTGGGTTCTCTGGATTGTGCAGTGGGGCCTCTGTCAATCCAACTTGTTCCACTGCATCCACCTCTATTTTTTAACCTGGATCTGGGAACATCCAAGATCATCAGATTTGCAGACCTCAGATCTCTTGAAAGCTGGTGTACATGAATAAGTTCAGATAAATAATCTGGAGCCAACCCATTTAAAGCCTTATAAACAAATAAAAGAATCTTAAAATTAATCCTGAATCGGACAGAAAACCAGTGAAGAGCAGAGAGTACTGGAGTTATGTGCTCACGTTTCCTTGTACCAGTTAGAAGACGAGCAGCTGCATTTTGGACTAACTGGAGACGGTTTGATCAATACCCAAGTACAGAGAGTTACAATGATCAAGCCGTGTGGTAATAAAAGCATGGATAACTCTCTCAAAGTCATTCAGACACAGATAGGGCTTGACCTTGGCCAGGAATCTCAACTGAAAAAAAAAAGCTGTTTTTTTACAACAGAGCTTATTTGTCTGTGAAATTTAAAAGAGCTGTCTAATATGATCAATGTTATTCACTTCACCCATCAGTGGTCATAATGTTGAGGCTGATCGGTGCCACATCAAATCAAATTTGACCCTTACATTTTTCGATAATACTCTGAAACTTCTTTCTTGGCATTGATCACATTAACCAGTACAGGGTTATCTCGGTGCAGTGTAGTTAAAAACCTATTTGAATGTGAAACATGTTTGTTTACAGCTGAAGAATCCTGATGTTTGTGAGGGATTTCACTTAAAAGCACAAAGAATCTCCTTGTAGTGAAGGGGGCACTGCCAGGACATCACGAGGATCAGCACATGGCAGCAGGGAATCTGACCCTCAGGGACCTGTTTGGGTGTTTTTTGGGTAGGTGGTATGTTTTGAGTCTTTTAGAGCCAAGGTTAAGAAGCCATCCCAGGAACATAACTGACATGTGAGCGATCAGAGATACCTATGAAAGAAATATTGCTTACATTAGAAGCTAATATGCTTGAATTTGAGAACTCTACAATACATTTGGTGGCTGAGTTGGTGCTGCTGCCAATAAGAGGTGGTGGCCTCGTTTTCCCTCTTTTGTCTCTCTGCCCAGGCTGCTATCCTTCTTCTTTACTCTGTAGCTATGCTGTGGCATATCATAATACCATAATGCTGAATGCTAAGAGTTGGCTTTCCTCATAACAGCAGTAAAACCTGCAAAATCATTACTTAAAATGTGTAATTTAAAGCTTTATATATGTGCTTAAACAGTCTAATTCATTCCATTTAATCAGAGGCATCCATTTTTAAGTGTATTTTCATTATTATTATTATTATTTTGAAAAATATGAAGATATTGAGAACATTATGACATTATGACATTAGAAGAGTTCAAATCGAGGTCATCTGGGACAGCACAAAATAGGATCTGTGATAGAGATAAAACTATCAACAAACATCCCTGGAAGTTGAGAGGCTTTCCTGCTTTCCTTTTTATTAGTGGAACCAGGGTGTGGTTTAGGAATCCATGTGCAGAGCGACTCTGCTGGAGAGGTTTCCAGAACATGGAAGTCCGGGATGATTTGACCAGCGGAGTTAAGGAAGCAAAGAAAAGTCTTCCATCTCTGCGTGATGACACTTCATACAGTCCATCTGTCATCACTCCCGTGTCCAAGTTCCTCTCCTGTTTCCCGTCATTCTCCTCTTTGCACATGCTGCGTCCCGCCTGGCCTGCGTGTCCACAAGTGTGCAGACAGACCCAGCAATGACCCCGAATCCATGACAGACAAACATGGAAATATATTTGTACTTATCCTTAACCCTGTAGCTCGTGCTATCTCGGTGCCCTGTCTTCCATTGCATAAAACCGTGTGAAGCGGGACAGACCTGGCCGAGGGTTTCCGCACCATAATGACAGGGCAGGACCAGAATGTAGGTTCTCACCAAGGGAGCTGTGTGAAAAGACCAACACAGGAAGACATAATGAAGGCAGCAATATAGTGCAACACAACAGCCAGACCTGAGTTGATCAATATGTGGACCACAACCCACATTCCCAGGAACAATGTAAAACTTTCTAAGGAAACAGATTGCAGCTATTAATCTTACAAAGCATGGTATATAATTCCTCTGTTACCATACACCATACGAAGAGGGAATCTAAGGCTTTGTAATCAGCTAGAGCATTTAAATATAAAACCAAAAACCAAAATAAATCTGCTTTCAGGACATGATGCCGCCACAACGTTATCTTGACACCAGCGACACATTCTCCCGAGGAAAACAGACTACCGCGGGAGGGTGAGATACAAACAGGAAACAGAGCCCTCCTTTGTTTTACATCATGTTCTGGGAAAAAGTCTCTCTGTTTAAACCTCACTCACAATACTGTTGAATACACGCTGCAGGAAAAACTAAGTAAATATTTGAAACACAGTCGTGATAATCGTGAGGAGAGCTGGAGACGTTTTCCCTCCCTTAGATTCTCATTGAGCTCTGATATGCATGACCTCCCTACTTTATTGATTCAGGGGTCTGCGTTGTACTTTCCAAAACACAGTTCTGAGTGCAATGCCAAAATCCTCCCTTTCTTTCTCCTCCCACCTTTAACTCTCCTTCGTTTCTCTCCGTTTGCCTTGATCCCATACAGATGTTCTCCTTTAGCACTCCCCTCTGGAGGGAGCCTCCTCCTATTGTTCATAAAAATCAGTCCCCTGGCGACCCAACCCAGCACGCATGTACCGTGTGCTTCATGAGCAGACAACCATGCATGCTCTTGGACGCATATAAACGCAGCTACGGTTAGTCAACACAGCAACAATTGCAACACTTTTTTTGGAAGATCCCTACTTAGAGGAGAGCATGTTAATAAAACTCATTGTCCTCTCAGCGACTGTTTCATGCACACACATACGGTATACACCCTTTCTCTGCCTCCTTTTCATCTACAGCTTCCTCATCCTTTCTCTCTCTCTTTTTTTTTTGAAAAGGGCAAACTCTACAGGCCTGTAACTAGCCCTAATTGGCTCTGATTGGGTTGCTTGGTAAGACATCTTGAAGTGATTTATGCTCAAGGTTGAGAGGGTTGCGAAGGTTAAGAGTGCTTTGGGTCCCAGAGATTCTAAATCATAACCTCAGGAGCTTTAAATCCCTGATCCAGATTTTCTTTGAGCATATCCATGCATATTGATGCAGAAGAAAGCACTTACCGAGAAGCAGAGAAGAAGCATTTAATACTTCAAAAAGCATTTCACAACTCATATTTCACTACCACGTAGACTCGTTTTGATTTGTAATTCCATTTTATGCAATTATAATGAGCAGTCGTTAATTAGTCCATAGTGTGTAACTATTCTAATGCAAGAACAGTGATAGTGTAATCGCAGTGCCACAACATTTTCATCATGTTCTGTAGTCGATATCAAGATAAGGAATTTGTTAACTTTCAGGATTATCATTTTTATCCATCACAACCGAGAGCCAGAGAAACCGACACACTGCAGTTTGCATGATGGCGGCATCCCATCATATTACTGGCATCCTGTAAGTGCATAATAAACTGTGTGTGTGTTCTTGCAGCACATGGCCAGATAAGGTCTGCGGGATTAATTTATTAGAGTACTGGCTGCTCATATGGCTCTAATTACATGTATCTGTTTGATTCATCTGTGGAGCGCATTCAAATAAATCAAACTGTCGGCAGTAACAGTTTCTCAGTGTAAAACTTGATAACTCCAGCCATTTTCGCCAAACTTTGATATCAACTGATCTTATGGTCTCCGAGGGCTACATTAAAATCTACACCAAGTTCAAATACAACTTTTGTTGAAACAGATGTTTGATATTTTATTAATCGTCCAACATTTTGTAGGCTCAGACTTTTAAATAAACAGGTCTCTTAATGAATTGCTGAATGAAGATGTGCTATTATTTTGCTCAAACTGTGATGTAAACAGCTGCAAGCTCCTATTTCATGTGGTGTTATTTAAGACTGTTGGTGGTGCACTTCAATTTACAAGACATTTGGACCACTAAGCGATTTCACACAGCAAACCATAAGAGGGCACTATAAGACCAGGCTTTAAAGACCTTCACAGGCATGCCACAAAGGGAAGAGACATTTCTGAATAACTCAACTCTGCACTCTTGTGGCAACAGGCAAAAACTAAAGATCTCCCCTCTTGTTTGACTTTTACATATTTCCTGCCATGTAAAGCATATGGAGTTGACTCTCAAGGTAAAGATGAAAACCTGAGGAACATATAAGAACCTGAGCAAGTGATGCCATAAAGAGCAAAATAAAATACATATCAGACACTGTATTATGAGGGACCTTGAAGAGAACTAAGGCACGCCAAAGGGTAAAGGAAAATGGCAAATAAAAGACAAGTCTCAGACAACATGCATCCGAGATCAGATCAAGTAGCCTCCAGACCTTTTTATTCAATAACCCACCATAAAACGTCTGGTGGATTTTCTGGGTATGGTGATGAGTGGATGAGGTGTGTATGTGTGTGTGTTTTGAAGCAGGGAGCTATACACCTCACCCCAGTCGTTCTCTGAAGTGTTGCTCTGGGCTCGTCGGGAGACGCTCAGGTCCTCCACATCAAATATTCATTTCACAGAAACTCCTAAGCCTTAAATAATTCTCAAAGAAGTGTGCCGAAAGCAAGGCCTTGCTATCCCAGGCACGTTTCTATCCGGACAATGGATTCAAGGGAGCACGAGGAGGGAGACAGAAAGAAAGGGGGGGGCTGGCGGAGAGGGAGAGACAGTGAGTGGGAATTGGATCTATTGTATTGGCCTATAACAGATGGCTTGCTTTAAGAGATACCAACTGGATATACAGTGATACAGCAGGCCATGTTTAATGACAACAGATTATTGTTTAAGGGGATGAGGAGTAGTGTAAAAAAATTAAACAGGTCGCATTGTACTGACAAATACAGACCATGGAAGTCAGTGTTAAACATGCTGATTAATCACCTTTGGACCTTTTAACTACCATGAAGGGCTCAGAATGAACCAATCTGAAGTATCTGATTGATATTATCTTCGACTAACTCTTAATTTCAAGGTTTTTGAAAGCCTACTTTCATTCTGACTGCACAGGCCGGGATCGGCGCCGTCAGTCTGTGTGATAACAACCATCACAGGATCTCATCTGATCTGACCCCGCTCACATCCAGACTTTTATTCCAACCACAATTACACCATACCGGATGGATGATCTCGCACTCATTACCCCACCATATCCGAGAGACCCTGACTGAACGAATCTGTCCCCTCTGGTGAGTGTGTGGCAGGTGGTTCATCGACTTGGCCCCCCGCCCCAGTCCTTGGCCCCTGCCGCACTGATAAGAGCTCAGCGTGGAAAATCAGACAGCGGCGCTCTGGCCTTTCAGAAGCGAGCAGGAGAAAATGAGCCATGAAGGAAATCGGAGGTGATTATCTTTATTATCAGCCAGGGGAGTAACCGTGGAAACGGCGACCTGTGTGGGGGGGGAGGAAGAGAGAGAGAGAGAAAGATGCACAAGCTGTTCCAGCAGCCTGCCGATTGGCCCATACAAGCTCCAGTGGTAATTAACATCTGCATATGCAAACGAGTGCTCCAGCTAGGGAAATTTGGCAAGCGTTTCTCACCTGCACCCTGTGCCTGAAAGCAGCAGGGTAGTTGAGTTAGTGTCACCGTGTGTGCGCGTAGATCTGTGTGGGTACACGTGGCGCACTGGCACACACATACAAAATCAAATTATGTATGTTCTGTAAGTTTATATTCCCAGCACAACCCTGTTACTGGGCGCACTTGTGTATTTTAATGTCCCTGCGTATTTGCATAGCTGGAAAATACTTACGCCCGCACTTTTTGGAGGCACAGTTGGTGCGGGTGGACCGGGGGCATTGGGTCGAATGGACACCAACCACCCACCTCTTTGTTTTTGCTGTGCAGTGCTAAAAGACATGAGGCCACACAACAGGAGGCTGTCAGCGGGCCTGCTGGGAGAGCCTCATTACCATCTCAGGGAGCAGGGAGAAGTCGCGTCCAGAGAAAGATCGTCAGCCTCCCCTGCTAAAGGGAACAGCCACAGGAAAGTGAAAGGACTTGTCAGGATATGTCACTGGGGAAGTTCCTGCACCCCTACGCATGAGGGAAACAACTATTAGCTGCACCGTTTCCTTTTTTATATGAACACATTTGCGATTAATTCTCATCTTGTTTGTTCACGTGTGCCTTCAAAACCGTCACACACATATAAATCACACATACAGTGAACAGTATAACACATGCTGCTGAATGAGGCTCTGACCTGTGCATCATGCAGAGCGCCCACAGACGTGGCCGGCGTGTGTTTTTTGCTGCGGAGTTCTAATGAGAGAGAGGCCAGCGAGAGGCAGGCGAGACGGGCTGCAGAGCACACCGAGAATGACAGCTCCAACGGCGAGAAGCCAGACTATAAATAGAGCCGGTGCTGAGTACTCATGACACCTGGATTCACATTGGTTTGCAATTTCTCGCAGACCAACTTCCACCAGCATCCGTGTCTCTCTTTCTTGTGTTGTGTTCAGCCTCAGTGCCGCTTCTTACGTCTTCTCTCCATCAAAACTCGTCTTTCCTTGTATCTCTCTATACTTTCAGTCTGTCCTGCTCAGGTGGCCATGTGTCTTGGTTCGTATCACTCCTCTCTTCTTCCTGTTTCCGGTCGCTCATCTCATCGATAACGTCCAATCAGTTCTATTTAAACACATTAACCTGGCCTTAATCATTACAACCTCACTGCACATACTTATGACAGAAAAAATATGTCATTAATCATCATGGTGTCTTTTAGGTTGGAAATCATCTCCAGCCAGAGGTAATGCACCTTTTTATTGGCAATGCACACCTGCTAATGTGATCACATCCTACCAATATGTCATGGTTTAAGGTATGTTATGGTATGAAACCAGAAAATATAGAGAAATATTCAAATTAAAGAAGCCAGAATCAAAAATGTTTGACTTTGACTAACCCTCTTTTAAAAATATCTTAAAAACCCATCGAGCAGATATCAAAGAGGTTGGCGACCAAGTTGATGGTGGAGAGCTAATCAACTAATCATTAGAGGTCTGTGGTAATTAGGATTGTATTGTAAGGAATGGTAGGATTATTTTTTTTAATTAGAAAGTCCAAATGTAAATTCAGAAATACAGCAGTCCTACTGTACAAAAACATTTTTTGATGTTGATTATTGTTGGGTTTCTTTTCTCTTCTGTGACAGTTAATGGAATATTGTGCACAGAATATCTTTGGGTTGTGGGCGTCAACTTTGGCTTTGTGAAACTCTTGTAGACTAAACATCCATCCATCCATTATCTATACACCACTTAATCCTCTGTAGGGTCACGGGAGGGCTGGAGCCTATCCCAGCTGACTCGGGCGAAGGCGGGGGACACTCTGGACAGGTCGCCAGTCTATCACAAGGCTACACATAGAGACAGACAACCAAGAACACTCACATTCACACCTACAGACAATTTGGAATCACCAGTTAACCTCAGCATATCTTTGGACTGTGGGGGGAGCACCTGGTGAAAACCCACGCTGCACAGCGACAACATGCAAACTCTATACAGAAAGATCCCAGGCCCGGGCCGGGATGCCAACCAAGGATCTTCGCACTGTCGCCTCTCAGCTGTGAGGTAAAAGTGCTAACCAGTGAGCCACTGTGCAGCCTGTAGACTAAACAACTAATAGATACATTTGACAGATGAATTAACAACCAGCCACAACATTAAAACCACTGACAGGTGACGTGAATAACATTGATCATGCTACAGTCCAATGTTCTGCTGGGAAATCTTGGATGGCATTCACATGAATGTTACTTTGACACATACAACCCACCCCCTCTATAGCATTCTCAGACAACAGTGTCCTCCATTATGCAAAAACTGCTCAAGAACAGCTCAAGGAACATGACAAAGAACCTCCCAACTCCCCAGTTCCTAATCTGGAACAACCTGATTCACCCCACAAACCACAGGACTTAAAAGGATCCACTGACAACCACCAAGTTGGCCGCAGGACACCCCAAGAGGTCCTGTGTCCCTGCCCCGATGGGACAGAACTGTATTATCGGCGCAAACGGGACAATAATATTGGTCAGATGGTTTTAAATTTTTGGCTAATTGTTGTAGCACTAAGCTAAAACTAAAATAAATTTCCATGAACCATATTGCTGCACTGCGTGATGTGTTTCCTCACTATAATTATTTTGAGTTGATGCCACATACAACGTCATGCTTCCCTTTGGCAGAAAATAGTCCCAAAAAATGCACTACTTATTCCTGTTTGAGCAACATGTGATGAAACGTACAGTGACAAGATGTTTACGGAAGTTATTGAGGCTATAGTTTAAAAATCACAGTACATATTCATGATATGTTTTTAAGACTTAAGACTTCCGTAGTAACATATGGGCCGAGTGCCATAGACAGGCTGTGAAGACGGAAAGCGCCGGAGTGACAGACTGACGCACTGTTGGGTTGGTCTTTGACAACATCACAAATATAGACGATCGTCACCCTAATCCTTTAAGCCATAGCTGTTTCTGAACGGAGTCTTTTATGATGTGCATGCACAGAACTAAATGATAACTCGATGCAGATACACAAATATGCAAATACTACAATAGACGGGGATCCATAAACCTCATTTAAAAACAAGAGCATGATCACACAGTGACAGGTGTGTGTTCTAAATCCTCGAAACAGCGGTTTGCTTCACTTTGCCTCGAGATAATCTAAGACGAAGGCAAACAAAGACATTCACCAAAACATCACAATCGGAACGAGACGCACTGAGGTCCAACAAAGTGTCAGGGATTGTTTCATTGTGAAATTAATACGCGGCCATTCTTTGAAATAGGGTTGAAATCACCCCTGGCATCCTCTTTTGCCAACTCACATTAATTATTTCAGAATTTGCCTTGTAATCCAGGCTGAGAATCCTACCCAGAACGAATGGGATGTCAGCTTTATGCAACTACTTGTAAAGGCATTACAGGGCGTTAAGTCCCGCATGGATTTGAATTGGTCTCAGCAGTACAGGATTAGAAGCAGCAGGGATTAGACCTTCCCTAGAGAAAATACAGGAAAAGGGATGGCCAAGGGACTCGCGATATATAATACATATTACTCGACACACTGGCTGCACCAGAAAGTTGAGCAGCGGAGTTTATGCCGCCGCTCCACCTCAATAAGCTGTGTCAGACTGCACTCTTTCAATATTGTCATGCATAGTGAATGTCCATAATCAGCTAAATCTACTTTTGCCTCAGCTATTGCAGTTTAGTGCTGAGTGGTGTGTCTGCAAGGATTTCTTTTCTCAAAGTACAGAGTGATATTATTACACAATCAGCTGGTAGAGATGCAGGGAACTAAACACTAAGATGGGCACCTGAGCTTCTCCCTGCTGCTCTCTGTACCCACTCATCTACTTCTGTCCACAGTTTATTGTCTCTAATAAAAAGACAAGTGCATCCAAACAGCAGGCAGAAATAAAAAAAAAAGAAAAGAAAAAAAGTATGAGCCGATGATTCAGTGGTAATCCACAGTAGTCCTCTGTGGATTCACTGACCTCGGGGCCCATTTCATTCCGGCTAAACACGCTGACCCACACCTCCATTAGCAACCTAATGTGATTGCAGCCTTTGTGGTGGCGTAGAGAAGCCGAGCCCGGTCTGAACAAACAGACGTGCACGAAGACAAATGACCGCAATTCAGCACGCTATGGCTGTAGGTTATTCTGTTAGGCGCTCGCCAGGAAGTGAGTGGGGGAAATACAGGATTTTAGAATGAACCCAGAGCTGGAGGGGATGGGAGAAAGATGGCCTCCATGGTGGCGCCCACATGCTGTCGGAGTGGGATAGAGGTTTGTTTTCAAACCAAATGCAGGAGCTGGGGGAGTGACAGGAGGCAAATAGGCTACAAGTGGTGGAGAAGAACTAAATACATTCACCCAAGTACTGCAGTTAAGTACAATTTTCACTTTGCTTTGTCTGAGTATTTACATTTTCTGCTACTTTAAAATTCTACTCCACTACAATGCATTTTTTTCTGCTCTATATTTATTTAATAAGTATAATTAGTTAGTTTGCAGATTCAGTTTATCCATTTATCTGTTTATCCATCCATCCTACTTCTAAGATCAGGCTTAAAAATTTCCTTTTTGATAAAGCGTAATGTTAGGATGGGCTTGGGTCCCATCCCTTAGTTATGCTGCTATAGGTCTAGACTGCAGGGGGACTTCCCATGATGCACCTCTCCTCCCCTCTTGAAGTGAATAGATGGTTTGCAGGGGATGTGGGGCTTATCCTAGCTGACTTTGACCGAGAGGCGAGGTGCACCCAGCACAGGTCGAACACAAAGATACAGAGAACCAAGCACGCTCACACCTACAACCAATTTAAAATCAGCAATTAACCTCACCATGCATGTCTTTGGACTGTGGGAGGAAGCCGGAGTATCTGGAGAAAACCCACGCAGGCACAGGGAGAACATGCAAACTCCACACAGAAAGATTAGCTTAGCCAGAAGTGCAAAACAAAGCAGCTAATGTATACAGTGCAATGTATAATGTCTATGTGGAACAGCTTTAAGGGTGATATGAATGAGCTGAGATATATGCAGTACGAGGGGTATTAACTGGATAAACAGTGCATCCGAGTATGCAAGATAAAGGAATGTCCAAAATGTATATAGTATATGCAGTGTGGGTATATGCAGTATTAATAGAATGACAGTAAGAACACGATAAGTATATAAATAGAATAAGCTGTGGGTAATACTAGTGTGCTGGATAACTAATAATATAAAGAAAAATAAATGTAGAACATGTAAAGATAGGTAATGAACAGAATGAACAGTGGATAAGAGATGCAAGATACATATAGTATATCCACAGTATGAACAGTGTGGTGTGTAGTCCGTACAGAGTGAACATGTATATAATTAGTATGTATAGTGACTGGTCCCATTGATCCCCAAGGGCAAATTCACAGGCCACCCAGTAGATAAACCAGGCTATAAAAAGTAGTTAAATCACCATTACCAGCTGCAACATTAAAGAGATGAACACATTAATGCATCAGTAATGATAATCCAATAATATGCTTTAGCCTTGAATATGCCAATCTGCATAATGTGGTACTTTAAATACATTTTAATGAATACTTTTGTTCTTTTACTTTGTATTTCTGCAATGTGGTATTGGCACTTTGACTTAAGTACAGAATGTAAGTACTACTTCCACCTCTGTAGGGGTACTGTGTGGGGTCAAAGAGACAGGTCCACGGTCAGCAGTGGTAACACACAGCACATGGAGGTCATTGTGGTACTTAAAAACTGCTAAATCACACTCTCCTCCTTCACACAGTCAAACATGAACACACAGAGAGAATACAACACATGCACTGGTACTTACACTTTCTGCAGATGCCATTATCTCCAATGTCCATCACAAATAAATGTCCAGAGCATTATCTGAAAAAAAAAAGGCTGAAGATCTTGCTTGAGGATCATCAAGTGTTCAGTGGTACTTGGCTGTTTAGATACACAGCAGACTAGAACACAAACAGCTGTTCAGTACCTTCACCTTTGTATAGAAATGGACATAGGTTAAACAAACTGTATATTAAATTGAGGTCAGCTGTGGAAACTAGTGAATCCACTGCTAAATTATGCTTCCTGCTTCCTGCTTCCACCACCCTAAGCATTGTGGGAAGTGTAGTTCTTTCTGAGGAGAGAAGGTAATGGTGAACCCTTGCATTAGAAGTTACATCCTACACAACTATTTAAGTAGCAGCTACAAGGTGGTGGTTGTAGAATACAATAATAATATAAAACATGTGGTCACATATGTTTACTGTGCATTTAGAAATACACCAATCAGCCACAACATTCTGACCACTGACAGGTGAAGTGAATAACATTGATCATATTGGTACTATGTGGTGTTCTGCTGGAAAACCTTGGATTTTAACATCCATGTTGATGAGACTTAGACACCCAAATAAACATTGTTCCAGAACAAACACACTCCCTCACGCAAATGGCAATCTCAAATGTCACTGGCCTAGCCCCACAGGAAATGCACCCCACCACATGGCAAAAACATCATACAATCAGGAACATCTTGAGGAACATGACAATGGCCCAAGATGTTGATTTGACCTCCAAACTTCCTAGACCCCATTCTGATCAAGCATCAACAGGATGCAGTGGAACAAGTTGGATTGACAGAGGCTCCACTGCACAAGCCAGAGTACCCAAAGGATCCACTTCCAACGTCCTGGTGCCAGACTCCATAAGACACCCTGAGAGGTCCTCTGGTCCATGCCCAGTGGAGCATTCTTGACCACGTAAGGGGGACCAACACAATATTAGGCAGGTGGTCATACTGTTATGCCTGATCAGTGTATACACCATACCACATATGCTTCAATGTAATTTATTTTTTTATGATAGGTTTTTAGTCTAACTTTATTCTGTATGCTGCTGGACCTGGGTATAAATTTTATTCTCTCATGTTTTTACATGTCTGAACATAATCATAAGATTGACTGAAATCATTAAATGGGAAATGCACAAAATGTTCATATGAAATACTGGAAGGCACAGAGCCTTGCTGCTTAACAAGAGAACAAGTTTAATATTTGTTTTTGTAGACTCCACTTGTGTCACTCCGCCTGCTCAGAAGAAACTGTTCTAGGTCACACAGACCAGATCTCAAGATAGACAGAACAGAGATTTTATAAAGTTTCATTGTAAATATGACTTGCAAAAGTCAGAACATACAGAATGTAACCACACTAGATTACAAAAAGAATATCAGATGATAACCAATGTGAAAGCTTGCTTCGCACAGATAGATATTAGATACTGTGATGCACGTTGGACAGCATAAAGAACTGTATTTAACTGGATGCTGCTTCATGGTTTTATCAGTTGCTCTTGAGATCATTTCAGTTTGTTGGACACTGTTTGGTTCACAATAAACCTACAATAGAAACTGACTCTGCTCATTTATTTCTAATGCGGTAGTCAGAAAATACTCCAAAACACAGTCTAAATGAATTAGAGATGCACAATGATATCAGCATCATCATCAGTATCTGCTGATAAAGGCTTTAGAATTGGCCCAGAATGAACACTGGCAGCCAGATAAGATGAATAGTTACAAATAAATAAGGCTACATAAGGCGTGTGTTACATCTAATGTAAAGAGTTTACTTATTTTGCCTATTGAATGTGTATATTTGAAAAGCAATGCATCTGCCATCACAATAAGAGTAAGCATATTAATATATTGATTCTACTACAGGAGAAACTTGATGTTGTCTGTGATTAGATGGAAAAAATATGTGCATGCATTGGTATCAGCAAGCAGCCAAAATGAGTCGGTAAATATCGATATATCGGTATATATATTACTATTTCCTCCCCCCAAAAAACAACAACAACAAAAAAACGACATAAATCCAGATTTTGGTTCTATGCAATTTTTAACCAGCAAAGTTTATTTATATATAACAACAGTACAAAGTGAATCCTTGGCTTGCAAAATAGGTGTGCTTCATATTTACAATAGGTACACAATAATATATTATCATAACAAAATCAAAGCAAATAAAAAACAAGAGAACAACCTTTTTAAATACTTTAAGTTTCTTACAATTTTCACAACACTTTTATAAAACAAGAAGAACAGACAGCCATTATTATTATTATCATCATCATCGTCGTCGTCGTCATTGCCAATAATTACTATTTTACAGAACTCCAGTGTCTACAAAGGGTTTGTTTACAATGTGTTTAAAATGGAAGGATACTCGTTTTATACTTGGTGATATTCTGACTTGAGAGTAATACATTGATCTGGATTTCATTTCATCTGTCCGATGCCGAAAAGCAAACAAAAACGCGATTTAAATGCTTTGTTTTGTATAAGGAATGACATGTGCCAGTCAAAAACCACAACACCATCTCTTCGGCAACACCGAGAGCAAGAAAGTGCACAAAGCATCTTCAATTAGTAATCAGCTTCATCCGAAACGAGGTTGCGTTTCTGAGCATCTCTCCATATCTCACACAAACCGGCAGTCAAATGGGATTCTGCGCTGCAGAAAGAGTAAACAAACTTTCCTCTTCTCAGTTCAAACTGAATTACAAAAGGTTCCCAGAAAAAAAAACAACGAGCGTACGGCGTGGAAACAAGCTATTATTTAGTAACAACAAAAGAAAAAAAATCTCTTTCACAAAGAAAAGGTGCATTCAGCTGTGATTTAAGACATTTACAAATGGAAGAATTTGCTGTTAGACTAATGATGGCGCGGGTCGATATGGAATAACCAGGCAGAACCAAAGCATGAATTAAAACGCATGCAAAAAAATCTCACACAAGACAAAAAACAAAAACAGAAACATCCCGATATAAATGAGCTCTGAGAGAAAAATCAAAGCCGTTCTCCACCAATTTTGTGTGCCTGATTTCGTTCATCACAATTCTGTATACAGGGGAGCTCACCTAAGAGTTGGAAGGACTCTAATAAACATACATTTTAATTCCTCGGAGAAGGAAAAGGCATTTAGGTCCTGTTAAAATGTTAAAAAGCATTACTCCGTACAAGCAATGTGAGGTATGAGGAGGATACAATTCTATTCGCTGAAATTGGGAAGACACCTTAATCAAAAGGAAGAAGCTTTATGTTTTGTGTATGTACTGTATAAGTGCGCCATTGTGTACCTATAGATGTTTATTAGAAGTTTAAGGAGCAAGAAGGTATGGAAGAGCATTGCATTCACAAAGGACAAAACGAACTTGGAGACCTTATCATATCTCAGACTCTACCACCTCATACGCATGAGAAACAGGACAGATACAAGATTTGATCTCATAGTTTCGAGAAGCCAATCTGATCACCGAGAAAATATATCAAATTTACAAAATCTGGACCCCATTATTAGGACAAAATATCTCATAATCATAGAATTATGAGACAACAATCTCATAATTATGAGATCAAGTGCAATAAACTAATTAGAAATGGCAGTAGTGTTGCCAGATTTTGTGGTACTTTTAACTTTAATTGGGTGGTTAGTTTTCATACTATTTTCCTTTCAGCTAACAAAAGTTTGGCAAGGATGTCACTGTGAGCGATGCACCGAGGAAAAGGTGTAAGACAAAGATAGTATATCAGATGAAATGGACAAGGTGCATCAAATCTGAGCAGAGACACAATTTTAGATTCAGTGTGACAAACTCTTTCCGAGGGTATAATTATGTCTGATGCCCACTGCAAATAAACGTTCGCAAATCCGCTCAGAAACCATAAAATAAGCTTCAGAGCTCAGTGAGATAGTAAGTCATAATTATGAGATAAGGTCTCCAATTTTATTTTCTCTTGTGCGAGCAATGCGCCTCCGCACGAAGGTGCTTTTTCAGACGAGGGAACAAATTACGACTCCTCTCTCCCCACTCCTGCCCCCACTGGCCAGACACAGTAACAGCGTGTCAATCATCACCTCATCCTACATTTCTCCTTGCCTGTTAGTTTGATGTTTTTTTTTTTTCTTTCCATCTCCTGATCACACTGTGCACACAACTGACTCAGATCAAAGAGCAGCTTCAAAGCTGGGGCAGGAAACTAGAGCTAAAGGGGCTCTCTCTCTTTCTACCTCTCCGACGCTCCTCATTTCTCGACACTTCTCTTCAAACAGCTCGGGCGAGCCGAGTGCTGCGCCAGGCAACGTCTGCCAGAGCCGGGGCCGTACCCTCCTCACCTTTCCTTTCACTTTATCTCGCTAAGACAGTTCTCAGCTGAGTGCCAGGGCCAGGTATCACTGAAAAAAAAAAACTCACTGGGCTCTGGAGCACTAAAAAGGACGGTGCCCTACTCAAGGACTAATAAGATCAGGAACACTAAGCAGGCGGGTATCTAAGGCCACAGAGAAAAGAAGCACCTTTCACCCACCTTTATCATGCTCTCAACACACAAAATTGCAGTATACTGTACAAACCTTTTAATACTACCTATTTTCAAGTACTTGATGTAAACAACAAGCAAACATACGGTATATCTTGGAAGAAAATTAAATCATCTATCCAGAGGACGGAATCTACAGTTTGTTGTCATCCAGCTAAAGTCCAGCAGGTTACATCAGCCTTTTAGCTTGTGACTGTTTGGTTTAAGTCAGGAGACGCATCCACAGAACATAAAACACACGTGCTTTTTATTTTTTATTTTAACAACTATTTCTTCTCTCCTCTCCTGCTTATGTTTTCGTACCTTTCATGAGTTTCAACTCAGCATTCCAGTTACACGAGCTTCGACTTGAACACTTTGCTTCCTGTGTAAAGCATTAACCGATTTTGACACATTTAGCGAACGATTTGAAAACACCAGGATCTTTTGGCACTTAGTCCAACTAGGCCCGCGGAGACTTCTCATCACCTGTGCGAAAGACATAGGCGGTGGTTGGTTAAGATCTTCCGTCGAGTTAACATCTCAGCTAGCCAATTAAAGCAGGCATGACTCATTGGCACTTGATAAAAATCAAAGATGGACCCTTCAACACTTCAGATGTGCGATTGCGTGCATGCAAAGTACACATAAAGTCGATCAAGTTCCCTAAAAGATAGAAACAGTGGACACATAATGGAAGTCTTAGCGTACAAAAACCACCCGGTCTCTACTAACTGCTACTGTAGCTGGACGTACTGTACTTTTAGAAGCTGCAGAGTTACAGTAGTGACAGCAACGAGTCGGATACACCTTCTCCTCTAGCAGAAAGCGATTTTGGCTAAATGATGTTCGGGAAGCAGTTGGCTGGACAGAGGCCAGGACGGACAGGATGGAGTTCTTCACATGACGAGCTACTGCAAATATCTGCGGGGCTCAGTTCAACTGAGCCGCGTTTAGCTGCAAAACTCAAATAGACAAACAAACATACAAACGAATTTAAAAAAGGAAAAACATTTTGTACATTCACATACACTGATTGGCAAGTATCAACCGGTACATACACAGATGACTTAACTGCTGAAGAAAGCCTTTGACACCAGAGTAATGCTGATCTGAGGTCATCTCCTAAATACACTATAGACTTCATCTCCATCATCCTCGGTTTAGGTGCAAGCATGCTGGCTGAACTGTGACCCACCACATGTGGAGCTCCATCGACTCTTAGATGATGAGCACGAGTTCCATGATTTCCTGTACACTTCTGATTAAATAAAGAGCAGAGGCTTTGTCTGTGTGGAGCATCAGTCTGAGGAGGGAAGGAGTGAGAGAAGACATGGACCATGGCCTGCTTTGTTACCACGCAACCCTGATGTAGTATTACACTCTTTATATCTTTATACAACGACACTTTTGGGATCCTAGGTGGATATTTTTAAAACTGCAACTGATAATATTCAAATGTACAAAGTACAAAAATAAAATCTGAGAAATCTGAATGCAATCTCAGCTGTCCAACACGAGATCTGCTCCTCTGCTTCTCGCCCTTTTTTCTTTTTGTTTTTTTTCTCTCTCTCTCTCTCCATTTCACACTCGGATGTGAGTTCTGACTTAGCAGAGAATAAATCTGTTCCTCCATTTGCTCTCGCACTCTTGCAGGAGTCTTTCTCAATATGACACAAACACACACTCAAGCACACCCACACAACACGCAATTTCCTGTCAAACAGAGAAAATGTCCTTTGAGAAAAACCCCCCCAAAACAAAACGGAAAATAAATACAAGCCATGTTGTTGCCTTCTCTGCTGATGTCCCGTTACTTATGCTGTGTTCGGCTCCAGCTGCAGGGCCTCCGTCTCAAGTCTGTGTGGGCCCTTAGCTGGCGCCGTCGTGGGAGGAGGTGGGAGAATCATCAAACTAAAGCAGTTGTATGTCTGTCCGGCTGTAGATGCAGAGGTCCCAGGTCTGGTTCGTGGTTTGCAGCTCCCACGATGAGAGGTAAGTAATACGAGAGCCTTTTTTTTTGGGAGGTCCTTTAGAGACTGTGGTCCTCTCTCTCTCTCTTTCTCTCTTGCAGTCGGGGTCACTCTCAGCTCTCGAGGGACATGGCAGAGATGAGCTGCTCCACCTTGTAGGCCAACCTCTGCTTCCTCGCCTGCTCATCGTGCTCCAGGGCCGTTGTGATCTATACAACACACAAAAAATACATGGTGTGATTTCATACTTGCGATTCCATATGGACGACACATAAAAGGACAGAATTACATCACTGTCTCTGACAACACTGAGACATATCTGTGGATTAGCTTCTCCCGTTTTATCTTCTGAGCCCTCTCTTTTAAATTTGGCATTTGTCAAGTCGGGTTCAAAAGGCATTCAGACGAGCTCCCCTCGTCGTTCTCTCATCTAGTGTCTGCCTTGTCAGGACGAATCTGTGTCAGAGTGACACCAACATACATAGAAGGGGCCCTTCATACGAATGTAAAACTGCAGAACCACTACAATACAGGAAATGCATTCATTAACACGGATTCCTGTATCCAAATGCTGCAGCGCATCTTAACACATGGTTTGTTACCGTCTATCGCCTCACTGCTGTAGACGACACTGCAGCGCTTTACTTAATAATTGACAATTCAAACAAAAATAATTCATTGACTCATCTTATGCAAAATGTAATTTAACATATTCTGAGACAGGAGATAAATAAAGAATGAATATGGGAGAAAAAGTGTCAACTGTGATGTACCATTTATCCATGTCAAGTCTCATTCCAGATCACAAAAGATAAAGTACTTTCCTTCACTCGTTCATTGTTTTTTTAGCCACTTACTCATATTAAGGCTCACTCAAAGACTAGTTCTGCTAGTTTACATCATTTAATATATAATGTATGGTTTGTATGATTAGTCTTCCAATTCTCAAGGTACTCCATCAATCCATCCATTATCTATATGTCACAGTACAAATTGCGATTCAGGACAATCGCCGATTGTCCTAGGACAGATTGTGATCGGAGTCTCTCCTAGGACAGATTGCGATCGGGATCTGTCCTAGGACAAACGGTGATTCTACTAGGACAATCTCCAATTCTACTATTTAAAGAGAAAATATACTGAATCATTTCACAACTAACATTTCAATCAACTGAAGCATAGGCCTACATTCACCATTACTATAAAGGGTTAGGGTTAGGGTTAGATAATAAAATCATGGTTTGTAAGAATATTGTTGTTTCCTTTATTTTAACATCATATCATTAAAATAAATTTGAGTTTGTCCTAGGACATATAGGCAGGGGACAGGCCTCCAGTCTATCGCAGGGCTACACATAGAGACAGACACCTACGGACTATTTAGCTCTATTTAGCTATCTCAAGTTTTTGGACTGTGGGAGGAAGACGGACAACCCAGTGAAATCCCCCAAGGAGAACATGCATGAGAACTCCACACAGAAATTGTGTCCTAACTGGGACGCGAACCGGAGATCTTCTAGCTGTGAGGCGGTGGTGCAACAATCAAGCCACCGTGCAGCCCTCAAGTAACACGCAACTGCAAAAAATAGTTTATTTTTATGGTATTAGCTTTATTAGCTCATACTATGGGACAAGTGATGGGAATGTCATATTAGTACGAAAATGAAGACGGGCTGCTCGCTCCACCGCCTTTTACACAGTAAAAGTCGTCTGAAAAACATATCAGGACCATTGTTTTTCCACATAGCCTTTATTTGCCGCCTGCCTTGTTGCAGAACACAGTATCCGTCTGCCCACCTACCATCTTCCACTCATCTGCTTAAGTGCTCTTAAAAGCTGGCAGCTACAGGCATAGCGCTTCCTCCTCCTCATTGGACCCCGATAGCAATCTATTATTAATCTGCAGCCCTGTATGCAGGTGTAGCTCCCATTGCCGTCTCCCAAATCCATTTAAGTAGGCTGCAGCTCTGGCCTGGTTAGCCTGACACACGGGCCTTTGTGAAGGGGGCTGAGTAAGAATGAACAACCGCTAATGGTGCAAGATGAGTTTTTTCACGCGCCGCACTCGACCAGACACGGCGGGAGCGATGGCGCACATGTGCAGAGGGCGTGTGTGCAAAGTGAGCGTGTTTGCATATGTCTCCATGCATGCGTGCGTCAGACAACTGCAGAGCCAGCAAAAGCGAGCATATGAGATTCATGGAGAGCAAAGGGGAAGCTGACTGGATAATGGGTAAAAAGAGAAAGAACGTACAGGAAGGAGGGAGAGAGAGATGAGAAGAACCAGAGAGAGGAAGAGAGAGAGAGATACTCTGGTCCAACATAAAGGTCAGGATAAAGCTTCCCAGAGGAGGAGCTGACATTAGAACCAGAATGTCTCCATAAATGCTCTCTTTCTTCCCTCCCTTCCTCCCTCCTTTTTTTTATGCCTCCTGTGATCTGAGAGTGTGTGTGTGTGTGTGTATTGCCTATGATTCTGCTCATGAGAGCCCTATATAACAGATAGCCCGCTCTAACTCAGCACAGGCGAAAAGGACAGAGCAGCATGCTGAGAGCTTGTAGACATCCACTTTCTTCTCTGCAGATCAGACACACCGCCTTGTTAAGCTCAGGTCTCACTAGACCTCTGGGCTTTGGGGAAGTCTACTGAAGACTCTGAGCTGACCTCACTAACCTCTGCCAGTTTATGAAGAGTCGCGGCGCACCAAGGGCGAGACATACGTACTTTTAAGGCGCGGAGGCAAATTTTTGCGGCACGCCTTTTCGCTCAAACTACACTCGCAATCTGCCTGTAATTAGCGGCTGATTTACGAAGGCAGCCGCTCATTACGCAATCAGCGCCTGGGACTGCCCTGCAGGTAGAATCTGCAAGTGGAGGATCTCAGTATGTAGTTCAGAGGAGGGATTAGAAATTATGCTGCACAGAAATACTTAGTAATGAGGTAACACCGTTCCAAAATATTTAATAAGGGCCGCAGTTCAACTCCAACTGGGAAAAATAATGATACAATAGGTTATGCACATCATAAAATCTCGCTGTAGGAAGTTATACAATTAAAGCAATATGAAATTAAACGGGAGCGAATAAGAGAAATGAATCCCAGATGATGAGATGAATCTTTCTTTCTTTCTTTGATTCCTTTACCGAGTTGCAGCTACTAAGATGCTTCCCGTGTTTATTTTCCACCAAATTCACCTGTGCTATTTGTGCAAGCTCAACGTATCGTACCTCCTTCCACTGTTTATGTCATTCTCCCACAAATGCACATACATCGAACACACAGATTGCTCTTCAGATGCCAAGAAACTGTGATTGATTAAAAAACAACAACAACACAAACACAAAAACTCAACACGCATAAAGCATAACTATGTTCGGGGTGTGTGTGTGTGTGTGTGTGCACGGGTATCACTAACCTCCTCACTGTATTTGCTGACATAAGAGTAGATCTCATTGAGAGCGCTGAGCATGTTGAACTCTGTGGAGTGGAGTCTGGCCTGTTCTGCCAAATAGGCATTCATGTCCTGGTCACTAATGGCCGGCAGCCGGTTGATGTCAGCGTAGTACCTGGGCATGCGGACAAGAGGCAACACTTGGCATCACTTTCAGAGACTCACTGAGTCAATGTAACAGTTTAACTGAGGACTGCATTCTTTTATAGTCACATTTTTGAGCCATAATATCACTTTCACGAACAATGGACGCCCGCTAGCACAAAAATGCTTTTACAGAATCTCGCTGAGAAGTGTATGAAAGAGAAAAGAGAATTATGAATCAATTTTCTAAAAGATCTTTTTTTTTCCCACTGTAAGAGGATACACACACACACAAAAAAAGAAGATGTCAAAGAGGGGATTAGGATGGTATAAAGTGACTGCATTAGCTCCTACCTCTCTACCCAGCTCTTATAATTGGGGATATCTTTCGCGTAGAGCAGCTTATTTGATGGGGAATCTTTGCCCAGGCGGTGCTCTGAAGTGGAGCAAGAATCCATAAAGGTCTGAGCTACTACAGACAGGCAGGCGTCCGTGATGCTGCTCTTATGGATGTCAAACACAAACTGCGGGTTCTTGATCACGTTCACCCAGAAACGCAATGGAAGGCTGGAGGACGAAGAGAATAAGGGAAAAAACAGAAAGAGGTTATTAGTGGTGAATTCTCTCAGATGAATTTATTTTACCAGACCAAGAACAGCCATGGTATAAAGACCTATAATATGAGATATTACTTTGGTGTCTTACCAATTGCTCTTCCATGTGTGACGTACGTCTGTGTCATGAATGCCATGTTTATCTGCCTGCTCGTCCAGGAAGTCAAACATGTATTTGATGGCCAGGGGAAGAGTGCTCCCTCGGTGGACCGTGCTGAACAACGTCTCAAATAGATCGTCGACAAACTTTTGTAGCGTACCCTGGTAGGAGAACGAGAGTACACTGAGATGAGCAATGCAACAAGAGACAACACTCGACCCAAAAACACAGCTTGAAGTGCAGTAATATCATAAAAAATTTAAGACAACTGAGCAGAGAATGTTTGTACATATGTATGGACACTTAAGATGATGATGTACCTTGGTAGCCAGCAGCCGGGTCAGGTAAATCTCAGACACCATCTTGCTACCGCGATCTCCCTCCTTTTGGTCTCCGTGTTCGTGGTTTTTCACCAGGTGCCAAACCTTCACACCGCTTTCTAGATCCGGAGTGATCATGGGAGCGCGTGAGCGGAGGCTGTCTGGACTCCCCGTGTAGCGGAATGAAGAGTCTGTCCAGGAAGGAGAGGCGGAATTATCAGTGAGCCTAAATGACTGTGACTACAAAAAGCTTCCCTTAGGTGCAGCATTGTGGAAATTCAGCATGCACTTATACCACAGTGTACACGGCACACCCACACAGGCAGGCAGGCACACAGCCCCTTGCTCATTTTCATCTCCTCTTTGTAACTCATTACAAAGCTGCTCCTCCCGCTCTAAGCTGAGCCGCAGAGAAATTTGCAATGATGGATAATTTCTTAGAACTGCGAGAAAATGAAAGAAAGGTGAAGCTGTGGTCTCTGGCACTGCACTGATTCATAGTAGGCCTCTTGAAACTGGAATCCTTCCCTGACGAACAAGATGGGTGGAAACAGGACTCTGACACCTGCTTGTCTTTTCACACACACAACTGCTGCATGTTTATCCCTCGATTTATTCCCTTTTTACTTCTTCTTCTCTCTCTGTCATGAATTATTTGATAATTATTTGCTTTTTATCTCACTCATCATTCATCCTCTCTTCCTTATGTAATCCCTGTCTCATTGGTCGTGCCTGGCTCCACTTAAAAGCGCTCATAATTGGCTCTTCGCTGCCACATTGTGACAGCGCCATGTTGAAAACATCCCTGTCACACTCTAATCAATGCATCAAAAGATCCCTAATTTGTTAAGCACTGTAGCCACCATCCTTCATCCATACATGCCACTCGTCGCTGCTCTTGTGTTCCAGCCTTCTTGCTCTTCACTCACTCAAAGTGATGCTGGTTTCAGTTTCCCTAATTAGTCGGCATCTCCTCATGGCAGCTGGCTCCCTGGAGATTCAGGATCCGAGGATCCCAATGAGGATCTCTCTCACCTGGCTTCAAAGGCCGAGCCGAACAACAAAGCATTTGCTGCCAATAAAGCCACTTATACCTTTCAAATAAGACCAAACTGCGCCTCTGGCTGGGCCTCTAGGGACAGGAAGCGTTGAATATATGCGCCTGTGTGCAGGGTGGATTGAGATCCCAAATCCCATCTTAATCCAGTCACTGGTTTTTCCTGCTCTACTAGTCCCTCGTGCCCTCCATCCTCTCTGCACCCCTGGCTTTTCCTAATTCCCCCTAACGCTAAGCAGCGACCCGCAGTCCTTCCCTCTTTTTTGCCGCAGTCCCCAGCTCCTGGACACAGCCAGTCGGTGGGGGAGTGTGTTCAGGCTGATTTTAAAGCTAGAGGGGGGCGCCAGTGGTGTAAATTGAGTCAAGATGCTAAGTGTTGAACATGAAATTGGTATGAATCCATCAGCAGGTGTCGAGGTGCAGCTGTGCCTGCTGTGCCAACCCATGATTGATGAGGGCCGGGCTCATGCCAGCAGAGGCTCTGCTTTCTATGCCATGCACATCCAATTCCAGCGCCTGAGCACCCACAAGAAAGTAAGAGGATATATCCTCCACACAGCAATTTAATTACTTGTAACTCCATAGTTTCAAATCACCACAAAGCTCCAAAGGAAGAGTTTAAATTAGGATTTACTAGAAAAATAACCACATAGTACAGAGTAAGCTTCTTTCCCTTTGTTATGTTAGTAGTTATACTTGTTTATGTTGCTTTGGTCATCCATCATCTTGCTGTCTCTCCCTGTAACCTTTATGATGTTCTGTTTAAAAGAAAGTAATGACTGAGTGCTCTGCAATCTTCTAAAAGGTCATCATAGATAATCTTGATCAGTTCTGTTGAAAATGTCACTCCACTTTATTATAAGTACATACACTGAAGATAAAGGTCTTTTTTTTGACAGAGTAGACTATCCACAGGTACCCGCGGCTTCCAACAGTTGTAAATAAGCGTAATTGCTTGGAGGGATAAGTATGTTGTTAGCTCTTTTTCTGTGTTAGGCGGTTTAAAGGCACCTTCTCTCCCCAATCCTGATAATTGGCCATGCTCACTTATCTTTTTCTGTTTGTGTGAAGTATCATTCACACGGAATAATTAGCAATCACAAGTTGCCTGGTGCTGCTCTGTGTCTCTGGCATAGGACCAAATTTGGCACCCAGCAGCACAGACGACAAGCACATCTGACGTAAGTGTGTGCATGTGTGTACAGGGTCTGCATGCACTGCGTGTGTGCAAGTGTGGGCTCAAGTGTGCACGCAGCCAGCAGCCAGAAGTGTCCTGCACAGAATGCATCTTATTATAAAAATATTGTGGCCTTAAAAAAACAAACGCTGACTATATCTCTAATCCTCCTCCTCTTTAAAAAAAAAAAAAATCTTTCTCTCTCTCAATTCTTTCCTCTCTTGTGTCATTCAATTGAGTTTGGACCTGAACTGGAAGGCAAACTGCAGCACACAAAGTTGGAAAGAGAAAAAAAGCTGAAAAAAAACAACCTCCGCAGTAAAAAAGAAGGAGCAGACCATTGCTTTGGTGAGAGTGGATTTGTCCTTTTTCATATTTGAAACAACTCATATAAAAATCACTTTGATGTGTGTGTGGCAACAAGATCTACATGGAATTAACTGTTGAGTAAGCCTGCAATTACACCCATAATTGCGTAATATATATATGCTCTATGGCATTTTGCAATTAGTGTAATCAAAGCCACAACAAGGGTGTACACCGATCTGGCATAACATTATGACCACCTGCCTAATATTGTGTTGGTCCCCCTTATGTGGTCCAAAATGCTCTGAACCATTGGGCATGGACAAGAGGACCTCTCAGGGTGTCCTATGGGGTCTGGCACCAGGACGTTGGCAGTGGATCCTTTGAGTACTCTGGCTTGTGCAGTGGGGCCTCTGTCAATCAAACTTGTTCCACTGCA
>OMNN01102790.1:0-21270 GCA_900302755.1 Chromis chromis
CGCCGTCATTGGCTGCTTCTATGAGGACCACCGCTGACTGGATCGCTGCGACTACAGGACACGGGAAGCGGGGAGGAGGAGGTGGGATGGGTTGATGTTGCCACGGTAATAGAGGAGGCGACCACTCGCCAAATCATCGAGCTGCTGGGGCTGAAATGGAAAAAAAACGCACACAAGTGGAGGGGGGTGAGGAAAGCAGGTTAGAGGGGCTGAAAGGAGGAGAGGAGGGGGGGAAAACAATAACAACAACAGCAAGGGATTAGGCATCGACCGAGCAATCAGGAAGTCCATTTAGGACAAAGCAGTGTCAAAAATCCTCCCAGACCTCAGTCGTCATCATCAGAGCCGAGCTGCCAGTCCAATTGGACAGCTGCTCGAGATCTATGGGTGGGAAAGAAAAATGGAAGCACACAAAGGAGGAATGAAATAAAACAGGTGAAAGAGGAGAAGCGGCTGCCGGACAATGGCTGAGATGTTTCACTCCCGTCGATGAGACGAGACGAGGTGAGCTGGCCGGAGTGATGCCTGGGGTGTAAAAACAGAGAGAGAGGAGCATCGCTGGATATGAAGAGCATGCGTCAGCACTAAGGCTGGGTGAACAAGAGTCACAGGGAGAGAGAGACAGTGACAGCAGTGATGAGAGAGGCAGAGCAGGAGAGAGATTGAGGCTAGAGGTTGATGGGACGATACAAATAAAGCCTGCCGGATTTGTCACCTTCTGTGCCACACCTTGGCTGCATCATCCTTCTTCACTGCAGCAGCTCTGAAGACCAACAGAAGGTATTTCATCTCTACTGAACAATACAATCAGTGAATTAGAGTGGATTGATCAGATTCACACCCCAGATGCATCTTGAAGACTAAAGCTTCCGACACCCTAAAAGGACAAACTGTGCTTCTTTTAACAAGTGGATTTTCTTCAGTTTTTCCCGCCTGCACACAACAATGCAAGAATTGAGACTATATTCATTCTGCACTGAGAATTATTGTCTGCAGCCTGCCAGAGGAATTCATTCCTAAAGACCTGTTTCCATTAAGATAAGCACCTGTGTTTTTACAGACTGTGTGAAAATGTGGAACTCTTTGTCCGGCCATTTGCACCGATTGCTGACTCAACCCAAATGACGAAGACAATGAAGGTGGACGCCAGAGAGCAACAGCGTAGTTAGATGAATTATCAGACATATTGTGCCGAGCTATGTGAGATAAAGCAGCACCGTTCTGTTCAGAATACAGCACTCTGGACCCTGAAGCGAGCTGACTGACTGACCGACTGACTGAGTGCGTGGGTTGCTTTGGGACTGGAGCAGCAAGGACTCTGAGGACACGTAGCCCGGGGCAGGTACCGGCCGGGTGTTGCAGCCCTGCAATGGGGGAGACGGCAGAATACCAGAGACTGCAGGAGACGTCAGAATGTGACTACCAACGTCTGCCCAGCGATGACGAAGAGGTAGATCTCCACAGTTTCCTTTCAATATACAGTATTAGTGTTTCCACCCACGTAGCTTTGGACAAACAGATAAACAGGGAGCAGCAATTTCAGTAGGTTTTATGAATCCTGTCAGAGGAAATTAAATGGTGCCAGATGATTTACGGCTTTGTTGTTGTAGTGTCTGAGGTAGGCGTAGTACTCTACTACTGTACGCAAATTACTTGTAAATCTGAATAATAATCCTCGCCCCTATAAATATGTATCTACTGTGGCAGCAGCTTGGGCAGTTGTTCAGACTTTTGCACTTTTATTGTGAATATTTGTGTGTTGCTGTCAAGAACATTTAGGTTAATCTGAGCAGCGGATTTCTGGTGTCATGACTTAGTCCTCAGGGGGTGTCAGGGGTCTTTTTTGGCATTTTCGCGTGTTGTTTTAGGTCAGTTTGCACATTAATAGTAGTATAATGGATTAAGGATAGACTGATTATCAGCCTGGATGATTGTCGTGGGCGATATTTAGCTTTTTTTCTGATTATCGGTAGCTATAGAATCAGAATCAGAAATACTTTATTGATCCCAGAGGGGAAATTGTCTTTTTTATTTTCATTGGACGATTATTGATAAATTAAATGCGTCACTTCGGGTCTCAAGACTCTGTGGTCTCAGAAATGTCTCTCTAGCAGACGCTGCAAAAACACAAATTGTTGCCACAAACCAGGAAATCAGCTCCTCTCACAGTGGCTAAGGCTATGCTAACGGCTAGCGGCTAAGTTAGAATAATAATAATTATCTAATCTTTATTGATCCCCTTGGGGAAATTCCTTCTCTGCATTTGACCCATCCTATTCAAAGTTAACCTTAACTATACATACTAGGAGCAGTGGGCTGCCGTGGTGCAGCGCCCGGGGAGCAGTCAGGGGTTAAGGGCTTTGCTCAAGGGCCCACAGTGGTGGTGACTGGGACAAGCAGTCTCTCTCACTTTCCCACCTCAGCCTCTTGCCAGTCTGGGGACTCGAACCGGCGACCCACCGGTTACAAGTTCGCTTCACAAACCACTAGGCCAACACTGCCCCCAAGGCAGAATCTGGCAAACTGTAATTGATAAAGCTTTAAGATATAAACCTTAGTGGGAAATAAAAGTGACAGAGCAGCAAAAGATTAAGAAAATAGAGAAGAACTACAGGAGACAAACTGATCAATCTCAGTCGATCCCACATAAACAGAGGAGAGAGTCCTAATTTGATCATTCTTATTTCTATTTTACATATTCAGTTATACTCCCTTATTAATGAAGAAGCCTAGTGATGAATAACAGATTGCTACTATCACATGCTGTTAAAACATTACATTTAATTCATATCGGTTCCAAATATCCGTTATGTGTCTTTCTTGATTACCATTAATCAGCATTGGTATCGTCCAAAAAAAAAAGTTTTCAGTGTTTAATTCAGTTAAAAGTCTGTTAGGTTAAGTCTTTTGCGCAGCAGACACTGTGACATGTCAGAGTTGGAAACGACAGGTGCAAATAATAAACTTAATGATGGCCAAATTTCATTTAGCTGCTTCAGTCTGAGTGGTCCTGTGCATGTTGGCTCATTGTCACGCTGTCATAGCTCACCAGGACACTCGGCCATTGTTATTAGTACCACCTGTGCTTTTCCTACGATGACAAGTCAGATGTCTGCCTAGAAAAAAGGCCCGTTGGATTGTGTAAATACAATTCCATATCGTAGATCTCCCTAAGTGCTCATTCATCTGTCACACAGCGCTCGCTCTTTTACACTCGTGTGTCACCAGCACCCTCCTCGACCACCACATGCCCATGAACACCACACACTGCACTTCTCACCCACATACAAGGCCGGTCCCTGTGTGTATGTGTGTGTGTGTGTGTGTGTGTTGAGTTATTGAATAGAGAACCATGAGGTCATTGATGAAGTGCTGCAGAATGAGCTTGGTGACAGGCAAAGTATGACATTTTATAGCCTCCCACCTCTTCCGCAAAACCCCCACACCATTTCGCAAATGCTGTGATGCAGTGACAGGCCGAGCTGTTCTTTTGATTTGGACAAGGCCGGCCATTTCGCTGCCACTATCTGTGAACTTGAGTTCACCAGTCAGACCATCAGGTGATTTTACAGCCTCTACATTGCTTTTTTCTGTTTGCTTTTTGTCAATATTGGAAGAAAATGTGCAGAATTGCTGAAAATAGAGACCCATAACTGTATATAATATGATATATACACTCAGCGGCCACTTTATTAGGAACACCTATGAAATCTGATATAATCCAATGCAACAAGTCTGCAATAAATTCTACCTCTTGACATCAATAAGGTGATGTTTATGCTTGTTTGTGTTTATTATTGAGGCCATAGTGGTTGGTGGCAATGTATTGGACTGCATTACATTTAAAAGAGCTCCTATTTTTTAAAGTTTTTTGGGGGGAGTTTTTCCCATTTTTATTGATAGAGAGAGACAGGGTGAAAGGGGGTATAGAGGAGAGTGACATGCAGCAAAGGGTCTAGAGACGGAATCGAACTCATGACCACTGCTGGCGACCTGCGCCCACATGGTAACACCTTAACTCAGCGAGCTATACGGCGGCCAGAGCTCCTATTTTGTTAACCCCACTAACATAAATAAAGGCCACCACCACCCTTTATAATGTCTGTAATGAATATAAAGTGCAATCATCACCTTTTGACAAAAATACAGAAGCTTCTTAACAGTAGAAGTTATGGCAGAGCAACTGTACTGGATTGCATTAGATTTCACAGTGGGCAGTATATGACAGTAACCAACTGCAGATACAGTAAACATCAGTATTAGCGTCTATGCTAAATATTTTCAACGAGACGAACTTGGTTTAAGGTAATTTACGATAGAAACAATATCGCCATTACATAGTTTGCTCACTAGACTGTATGTTTCTGATATGCTTAAAAAGTTAAATATTGGTCAATATATCATTATCAGATTGTTTAATCTTCAAAATGTTGATTATTATTGGCCCTAAAAACCCAAAATATTGTATAGAAACAATAATCCCCTGTGTAATGTTAAATGTACAAGAATGAAATTTGATTGTTATGGATTTGTAGTGATCACAAAGTGTTTGCTGCACTATCAAAAACTATAGTCTATAATTAAAATCTGTATAAATCTGTATTTTAATGGACTTTTTGTTGTTTTTTTTAGCTTAGATTATTTTTTGGTTGGGTGTTTTCCTTCATAAGTTGTGCTAACATTTGACTACTACTTGAAACAATACCCTGCCCTGCACCAGCCCTCCATGACCCTTCTGAGGATAAGTGAGTAAAAGAAAAAGATGGATGGACGATCTGTGCAACAGTTTAAATGCGGTGAATGTTCTCAGTGTGTTGAGGGTCTGTGTGCGAGTTCAGCAGAGTTACGTCTGTGGACGCTGCAGCTGTCCTGGTCGCTGGGGGCTGAATCAGATCAGTCTCCGTCTACAGCTGCAGCTTTGTGCTGAATACAGCGGTTTTCAAGTCTTAACACACACAACCCCAAACACGCTGCATTCAGCCACATCATCTCCATCAGACTTGGCAAGAAAGAAGATAGAAGTTCAAAGAAGGGAAAGGAGAACAGGGGAAATTAGAAAATGAAGAGGATAGTCTGTCTTTTTGTAATGACAAACTCCCTTCAAATACTTCAATGTTGTTTTTTTATTTTTTTAAAGCACATCTATTCCACAAACTCTTTCTGTCTTTCTGCTGCGGTTTGGTCATTATTTATCTGAAAATGCTGAAATGCTATTGTTCAATAAAATTGCTCCGTATCTGCTGTATTTGAGATAAGGTAAAAACATCTCAATTAATGTCAGTGTAGTTCGTGCTGTTTAGCTTGTTGACTGTCTGCATGTCAATCATGATATTTGACATTTTTTGCCGGCACCCTCCTTTCCCCTCTTAACCAGCATTAAGGGATAAAGGAAGGGATTGCTGAGGATGGGTGTAAAGGGGGTAATGGGGGTATTTCCAGGGCGATGTCAGCGACTGTTGTTGTTTTGTGGGGGTTGTTTTGGTACTCCGGCATTATGCATATTAGGCCAAGCTACCAAAACATCTTTTGTTGACCAAAGACCACACATATGCTCCAGTGTTGGCCTGGAAGCGGCCTGTTTGTATCTGGAGCCGTTTCGTTCCCACAGTCGGTTCTTCTCCACGTTGACGCCCACCAACGCCATAATGCCTCTCTTCTCCCGACTCTGTGAATGATGAGGTGCTGTGGACGGTAAAGGGATTTCAGAAGAACGTAAAAGCCAGACTTTGGCAGATGGTTACTATCTGTGAGATCAGGAATGACGCATCTCTGTCTGTCTGTGCATGCAGGCCTCCGTCAGAGGCATCTTATGTGTGCAGTTATTTTGTTTGCACAGTTGTAAGATGTCTTATTAATCCTTGCTCTCGTACTCCTTCCCTTCACTATGTCAGTTTTTGGCAGCCGGCACCAAACCACAGGTTGATGTTTTGTCACCAAAAGGTTGCAACTTATTTTAGAAATACACTGGCGGCCTCTAAGCTCGGTTAATTCCCGACACTGTACGTCAGTGTGAATCCAGCTGATGTAAGTGCGTGCCTCTGCGTGCCTGTGTCTGTGTACAGTGAGCATCATATTACAGAATCAGGCTTAATGTGTGTGTGCCGCAGCACTCAGACATAATGCAGACCTCACACAGCGCTTTGTTCTTCATAATCTTATTAGCCAGCAAGCCACTAATTTGATGTCAATTCACGATAATACAATCTACACTGTTGGACATTTAACTTGGGCTTTACAGTATTAGCATCCTTTTTGTCAGTTGTGCAGCCAGTGAGTCATAATACTTTGTGTGTGAACGAGAGGGAGATGAAAAGAAACAGAGCAGGGGATGAAGGCCAGAGAGAAGCAACTGGTTCGGCCTGCAGTCGCTGCCTCGCTGTGAATGTTGAGGTGCAAGTAAATCAGGCACAAGAAAGTTTTAAGTGTGTAAGTTTCAAGGTGCAAGTTAGAAAATGAACTGTGATTGTGAGCCTTATGTGGTTTGAACCATATTTGGAGTTTGGCTAATACGTTTGTTTGAACTCTGTTTCATTTAGCGCTCTGCCAGCTTCATTATTTAATCAGAATCAAGAGTGACAATAAATTCATGACAATCCTATTTATGATCTGTAATACCATTTAGGCTTCTCCTTTATTTCAGCGTTTTTTTTATTTTCATTAAATAATATATTTTCATATTTTTTGTTTTAATGACTAACTTCTGCATAGCTTTAGGTGACAATGTTCTTGCAAGCGAGACATCAGAATGAAGCAGAATAAGTCATGAGCTTCCCTGAAGATGAATGAATCCTGATGATTTTCCAAGATAGAAAGGCAGCCACGATCAATAAAAAACACGGATGACAAGAGAAACTATGTGGTTAACTATTTAAACAGTGTCATCTGTGGTCATAACTTATTTAATAAAGGGTAACAAAAGCACAACTCAACCTGTGCACCGACAGTAAGAGACCTGCTACTGGGCCTTCACAGTGAGAGTACATTTTAATGCAAACCTTTGAATATGTTGAGTTTTGCTCTCATTAGTAACAAATTTCCTGTTGTCTGATAGCTAAACATATTACTACCAAATGCATGTTACCTCGTTGAATTGACTGGTGAAATCCATGAATGAATTTAGAGTGAAAAAATAAAAAGTAGACCCTCGCTCAGTTAGATTTGGTTCCACCTGCTGGTGTTGCAACAGAGCTGCATGTTGACTTGCTGACCATTAATCGCATTGCTATAATCTCCTTAGCCAGGAGGCAGCTGACAGCACTGTGACACATTCCTTCCACTGACATAAAACTACCAAGCATTAGCTAAATGCCCATATTTGATGTTCTGCTCACACTTTACAGTAAAAACTGTGCCGTCACACAGTCAGCATATTGTTTCACTAAACTTACTCACTGCTATCACCACATTTCCTCCTTTTACATCTGCTGTTGTTTGCTGACCGCGTTTGTGTTTGAGGAGATTTAAAAGTGTTGGCTTGTCCAGCTTCATTACTGTCAGCTGCAGATGAGCCTTGACTCAGTGGACGTGCACAGCTGAGAGTTTCCCTCCGGGGTATTCTTTTTAAGCCATGGTTGGGCAAAACATTTAGATGTACATTCACATTTTTTTAAATTCAGCTGTGTGTTTAAGAAATCAATCCAAACTCCTTGTTTAACTGATGATTTTAAGGAATTTGGGTTATTTTATGTGATCAGTTATATAACTGTCCCTAAGCAAACATTATTTTCCTGTTTGTTATATCAATAAGACTAACTTCACTGTAACTGATTCTGTCTCAGAGCACATTAGCCAACAAGTCTTTAGCAGAGATCTCTGGGAAATTACAGCATCTCATGAACCTTCCCACCCTTTCTTCATGGATAAGCTTAGTTCACATAGTACTGCTAGCATTGTTTAACATTATAGAATATAATAACATAAAATCAACACAGAGGCAAAGTAAACTTAAGAATTGAGAGATGGAAGCATTATTAGCTGCCAAGTTAAAATGCAAATGTAAAATTTGTCAACAGCACAAATTTAACATTGACTCTAAAAATCCACAGGGTCTTGGTTGACTTGGGGTTTAGGTGATGACTGAATTGCAATTTTGTGACAGTGTGGAGACTTTTGTTGTCTCTTTCCAAATCAGTTTACCCTTCATTTCCAGCAGAATGCAGCAGTCCATCCTCTTTGGAAGTGGTTACTCAAGGTCATACTTTTTTTTCACATGGGAGCAGTCTAATGCAACCAATTAAGTGTGTATTTTAGACAAAGAGACAAAATATATGGAATGTATACCAACAAATACTCAAGATTACACCGATCAGGCATAACATTATGACCACCTGCTTAATATTGTGTTGGTCCACCTTATGTGGTCAAAAATGCTCTGAACCATTGGGCATGGACAAGAGGACCTCTCAGGGTGTCCTATGGGGTCTGGCACCAGGACGTTGGCAGTGGATCCTTTGGGTACTCTGGGTTGTGCAGTGGGGCCTCTGTCAATCAAACTTGTTCCACTGCATCCTGTTGATGCTTGATCAGAATGGGGTCTAGGAAGTTTGGAGGTCAAATCAACATCTTGGGTCATTGTCATGTTCCTCAAGATGTTCCTGATTGATGTTTTTGCCATGTGGTGGGGTGCATTTTCCTGCAGGGGTAGGCCAGTGACATTTGGGATTTCCATTTGCATGAGGGAGTGTGCTTGTTCTGGGACAATGTTTATTTGGGTGTCTAAGTTTCATCAACACGGATGCCATAATCCAAGGTTTTCCAGCAGAACACCACATAGTACCAATATGATCAATGTTATTCACTTCACCTGTCAGTGGTCATAATGTTGTGGCTGATCGGTGTATTTACAGTGTTTCTCTCTCTTCTAGGGGCAGCAGTAAGAAATTCTATTCACTCTGTTGTGACATTGTCAGATATTATTAAAGTGACACCAGGTGTTTAGCTATTTTAAAGAAGAAAAGTTGAATTTTCATAGTCATCATGATTGGAACATGTGCAATAAAGACATTGCAATAGACTGCCAGAAAGCACAATGATTAAGACTTGTATTGTATTGTACAAACATTTGACCAAATCAGGTGAAGCCCTGGATTTATGGGCCATGCAATCACACCATTTAGCCAATCAGATGAAGCCACAGCTAAGTGACAACTTCCCCTTAGATTCAGTGGTCCAAATTGGTGGCGACTGCGAGTTTAGCATGATGGCTGTCAAGAGATGTTTTTGTTGACGTCAGAATAAAATATTTTAAAAGGAGCAGGGGAAATTAAACTTCAGTTTCTTTTTAGTTATAATGTATTATTTAAAATAATGTCCTGCCTAATTTCTTGGGTAATGTGCAAATTTGTTCAATAAATAATTTATTTCATTTCTTTATTCAGTGGACAGACTATTCAATGTGGGGTTCAATTGGGATCTTAGCAGTGTTCCTATTGAAGCAGAAAGATAAAGAAACTGTATAGCTAATATGCACACCTCAGTGTGTCTTATTGCAAATGATTCTGTCATTGCAAGATTGAACAATGCCATTGCATATTTTCCTCATATCATACAGGCCTTATGAACAGTGATTTAAAAAAAATGTTTTTTTTAACTCTCTGAACTCCAAGGATGTTTTCTGTTCCCATCACATTTTCACTCACTGTGGGCTCGTTTTTCACTACCATATAAACCCCTGCACCTCTATAGAAACAGCACAACCATGACTTGAAGCAGAGAGAACTCAAAAAGTAAGAGACAGTTACAATGCCATAAATCACAGCAAAGATAAAAAAAAAAACAAAGTTCAATTTCTTTGATTATTTCATTTACAATAAATTGAAAAAACGTGGAATCAAAACGTACAACATTTTCCAAAGTGTCCACAGGTGTTACCAATACTGGGGAAAAAACACAGATACTTTACCACGCATGTTTTTAATTTGTTTCCATGCTCATCTCCTATCTGCTCAGTGTAAGCACAGCCTGCAGGTCAACCCAGTTCAGCCGAAAGATCCCTGAATTTTGTCATGAGATAGTTAGTTGCAGCTGAGCCCCTAATGGCTTCACTGGTGTGCAGAATATTTGTGTTTTAGAGTCTGGTTAGAGGAAATGCTTTACTTTTGACAATTCCTTTACATGAGACATGTGGAATAACGTGATTTTGACAAAATATGAAAATGTTAAGCTTAGATTTGGATGATTTTGTGGAATGAACAGTGCAACACAGATGAGTAGTTCAAGGACTGCTAGAAAGTTGCAATTTAAAACAAAAACCTTTTTGATTTTACAGTTTCTTTCATGATAAATGGTGCAGGTGAAAGATGGCATGCCTTTAAAACTCAGGTTTTTGGGTTCAGCGGGTTAAAAAACTACTGGAGCCAGCATGGCTACTAAACTAACTTTACAACTTCTCAAACTGAAAGCGATACAACTCTTTAAGCCAACTTATTTTCAAATAAATCTTTGTCATAGGTTCATGCAGCTCCCATCCTGCTTTACTAACTGTATTTATTCATGGTGACAGCAGATAAATATTAATTTCTGCGATCATGACCTACTGAACATCAGGTCAGTCCAGGCTTTCCCCTCAAATCGTTATTCGACCACTGAAGAATCCCTCAGTCTTGCAAGTCAAAGTTAAAACAGACTGAATGATTACTATAATATAAGAAGCAAATGCATCTATAAGTGAATGCATACTCTGTTCTCATGAATGTTTTTGTCCTGATGTTGGAAACTGCCCCTAATGTGGTCCATAACTACAAAATAAAACATTTGCAGCTTTGGCACATTCATAACTATACCACGCATTTTGCATAGAATCTGTTTTACAGATCAAAATATCTCCAAATAACAGATGGTTAGCTCATCTGAGGGAATAAAGGATTTTCACATGTAGATATGAGAGAAGGATTTTCCCCTCCAGTGCTTGGCCCTGTCTTTTATTTTCCACTCATTTTGTCCAAAGGTAGTCCATTTCCCTCAAGCAAGGTTTCTCCATCTTTACTTTCACTTTAGACTTGTCAAATATAATGGCGCTACCTTACATACAGTGCAATACCTGACAATCAAAATAACTTCAAAGATGTACCTAAATATCACTTGTGGCTATAATGGTTGAAAAAAATAATCTATTTTTGGATATTTAGACATATTTAGAAACAGCAAATAGTGCCTGGGGCAGGGATCCACAGAGATCAGGGCATAAGGCCACATGTTGTCCTTCCCTGAACCACTCAGCCATTTAGTCGCCTTGGAGATAATACTTTTTGATAATATGCAACAAATTCTGCTTCACTACAGCTTCTGGAGTCCCGAGTATTTTCAGGAACATTTCTACCTGGGTTTGGTTAAGGTAGAGATCAAGTGGGCGTGTTGTGTCATCGCATAAAGACCCTGGAAAATCCAACAACTCCACCGTGGATCTGATGGAAGTTGGAACAACAGAGCAGTGTTTGAATACTCAAGAGGGAGCAATAAAGGGGGAGAACGAGAGAAAGAGAAAGCCTGCAGCACATTCCCCACAAGACACTCACTTCCTGTCTGTGAGTCTTACTCAGCACCCGGGAGGAAGAGGAGGATGAGGCCCTCACACATACTCCCCCCTCGTTACGGGGGTACGAAGGCCAGAGAAGTAATTCTATAAACAATATTAAGAGAAATACAATAATCACATCTTTTACTAGAGGCCAGTTTCCCTTCCCAGAAAACTTTCCCCTTGCCTCCAAACTAATATATTCTTATGTAGTGCACAATCTGCAGCCTACAAACGAAGCTTTTGCATGAGAAAACATTGCAGCATTCAGAACTAGCATTAGCATCTCCTGCACAGAATTATACAAACAACATCATCGCTACATACTGGAAATACCTGTGAAAAACCCCTACGCTCGCTCTTTGCCATATGCTACAGATTTTCCATTCTGAAACAAAGCTATCCAATAATAGCGTGTGGTTTAGGAGCAGGAAAACAAATTAGTTCAATGAAGAAAATGATTCACTTAGTCCTAATTGTAGGTTGTTGTTGCAGTTACTCAGCAAACATGTTGTTAGGATGTGTGTGCACACACTGGCCCACCAGGAGACTCAAGGAGCCTTTCAATGACAAACACCACTAAACTCTCACCATGGCAAGTCTCAGCAAGGAAACCTATAGCTGGAGCTGTTTAGAATAAGACTTTGGTAATGCATGCATTAAAGAAAACGCTACAGACACACTCAATTTGGAAAAGCAGGATTGGAGAAAATGTTACCTCTTTCCCACACTCGTCGCCAGTCTCTTAACTTCATAATGAATGCAAAAAAAGAGGCACAAAGTTGTCTCCTGTACACATAAAACTATCTTTCAAGCTTTCAGGCCTCTGTTAAGGTCTCTGAGCCATTAACTGGGGAGTTCTATTCTAGGGTGCCAAGAGTACAACAGTAAACCCTGATAGCTGTCAGGGTGAGATTTTGTTGTCACTCCACACTCTGTTTACTGATCTAAGGCCAGAAACCTGCGTCCCTGCCAATGGGAGAGACAGTAAATTTGTAATTGCTGAGCAGTTAATAATTTCCATTTTCTCCTGATGCAAATTGTGCCAGAACAGGGGGGTAGTAAAACACGGCGGATCCAAAGAGTAGTTTAAGTGTGTATGCTGGGATTTTGCATCGGTTTGGAGACACGCCGGTGAGTCACAAACAGATTTTAATGGGCACAGAGAGCTTCTGGGTAAGTTTTATTTACCAGGATTTATGCAATCCCCTGACTATAGAGCTGTCACCAGTTTGACCCTGAAGTCCTACCTGCACCTTCTGATTATATCCAAGTTTATAATGGTGAAAACATCTTCAATACAATCCCTATCATGGCCAAAAATTCTGGATATAGATACTTAGAAAATGCACTTAAAGGAGCTCAGATTTCTCTGGCAATACCTTAGAAACTATGGTGGTTTGTTCACCATATCAACCAATCAATTAGTGAAATAAATGCATCGAGAACTGGGTTAAATAAAAGGTAAAAACTGTATATTATACATTATATTATTTCAGACAGGAAAATATTTCAGACATGTGCATCTGTAAAATGTATAAATTAAAAATGTACTCACGAATAAGCAAATAAAGAATGTTTAACCACACTGCAAACAAACTTGTGTTAATCTGTCTCTGCCTCAAAACCTCTCAGCAGTTTCCTTAAAGATTAGCCACTAACATAACAATTCCTAACAGAGGTGGTTGCCAATGCCGTTTCCAAAGCAGAGTATTCACAGAGTTATCAGTGACCAGGTTATAAAACATATGTCTGCCCCTGAAATACAAGCTGAAAGCATAACTAGCGCTGATATATCACCTGGATCTAGTAAAATGTTGCTCCTATTGTTGTTTGGGAAGTGATCACAGCACGACTTGACCCGCAGCTCTTTCCCGAGGGTCAAGCGCACTTCATTTTCCGGGAAAGCGCAAGCCAGAGACACTGTCACAGACAATAAAACACTGGGTAAAAATATACTGGAGTTCCCATAAAATTATTTCATTATGGTCCAAACTGGCCTTCAGAACATGATGTACCACATCAAAATCTACAGCTTTTCCAATCAAAACACAGCCAGATGTTAGAAAGCTCTGACCAAACTGGATGAAAGAGCCATTAACTGGGGTTTGAATTTACACCTACGGAGCAAAAAAGATGATGAGAATATCTGATCTACGGAGCTGAAGCTAATCTAGATGCAGTTTTTTGTAGTTGCTAATGCGTCATTTGCAAAATTCAATAGATTCTAGGGCTGTGTAATGTCTCCTGAGAGATAACAGAGCTGAGCACAATGGAACCAGACTTCCTGAATTCCTCCGAAGGGGTCAGAGGTCAAAGGTTAAAGCAGTTTCACAGCTGAGATAATGTCAGATTTAAACCTGAACCTACAACTGAGCAGAAACACCAGGAGACACTGGGAGACAGCAGCTCTTTCTACTCTGCATCCCGGCCGCAATGTCAACATGATCAGCGTCAGGCATGATGTCATAAAGCAGCAATTGGGAAACAAGATGTTGGCGGAGATAACAGACCAAACGGACAAACTGAACTGGATAGATTATGTGTTAATGTACACAGAGCTGCACATGCACAAACAGATGTATTTAGGCACGCTGCGTGATGTGGCACATTGTATGTCCGGGACACTCGGATTTAGGGCTGGCCCCTGGTTAAGTTGTTTTCCTGGAAGAGTTGGGGATGACATGGAGCTTTGAGGAATGCAGCGAGGCAGCAACCAGGACATTCTCAAGGGGGAGCTCCATGTGTGCGTGCATACGTCTTTGTGTATGGGCCACAGGATACTTCAAACCCAGGCTGCTTTCTAAAACACACAGATTATTAACCCCCACTTAAACATAAGCAATGAGCCGATTTCACCAAGTTACAGTAAAAAAAAAAAAAAAATGAAGCCATCTTCATCGGTAATGTCAACACACGTGATATCCTCCTTGTTTTCATTACAATTAGGACTGATAATGTTCCTCCCAGGTTCTGTTCGGCAACTTCTCAAGCCCAACTTACTGTCCTTCCTGTGGAGTTGATAAAGAATCCAGCCCACTTACCTAATGCACGAATATTCCACACTCTTGTGTTTTGAAATATGTGATAAATGACCTCAACCTTTTCGGGTTTCCAGGGACCTCTCAACAGAGACCGGCCTGGCCTCTCTTTACAAGCCTGTCAATGCTTGTTTTAAACTGTTCGCCGTCACTTGCACGTCATCAGACTGGAGATCACACTGAATCAATTTTAACGCCAATACAAAAACACACAGCAAAGGCCAAAATATGGCGGAAAAGTTAACACGACGGATGTATTACTTGTTTTTTCTGTAACAGGAATAATGTGTTAGGTTTCACTGCAGCATTCATCAAAGACTGTGATGACATTTTAAGATGTAAGATTAAAACTATCCTTGGATAACAGCTTGTTTTTAAGTTAACTTTAAGTTCTGTTTTTGTGCTGCAAGGCTGTTGCATCAGTTGTTGCTGTCTGCAGCCTTTTTTTGGTGAGAACTGAGCACAAACTGCATGTTCAGGTCAATTTCAGTTTAGTCTACAAACAAATGGGCACCATGGGAGCTTGTGCAGCGACAGCTTGTGGTCAGAGAATGTTACTGCTTTTAAAAAATACGAACATCATTGATGGTTAACGGTCTTTGACTTCTTTGGCCTTCTTTTTGAGTTTTGAGCAGTTTTCATGCCCACATAGCTGGAAAACCTGCAGCTTCTTTCAGTGGTCAGCTGTTGTTTTCATGTGTTAATAATGTGGTGACACTAATTAGAAGCCCAGAGCTAACTGACTCCACTTAATTGGCTTAATTGATGCATTCCGGATCACGCACAAGAGCATGCAAACAAGGAACATTTTGGTCACTAAAAGTAGCTCTTTTCATGCGTAAAATAAACAAAAGGGTTGGAGGAGAGCTGCTAAAGTGAACTGCTTCTCCAAAACAAGGCAATAATTAGATGAAATTGGATTTTTTAGTGGAAATGCTTCAACACATCATTTAGTTTGAAGTGTTTCTTTACCTAACAACATGACTTCCAGCTTCTTGCGGTCCACCCGAAACCTCTCCTCCGTCCACTCGGGGTCTGGCAGCGGATGGGGGCCGCTCAGATCCTCCTCCGATCCCGGGAGAGGAGAATCGGTGCTGCGCTCGCTGTTGGAGCCCTGGTCCGACTGCTGCAAGTATCCGCTTAAAGTGTCGCACTGGGCAGCCATTGCGCAGCACGGCGACTTCTCCAGCGGCCACAGCGTTTTTGTTCAGAAGTTGGGTAAGAGCTGAAGCAAAGCAGAGCGCCGTTCTTCTGGTAACTTTTTTTTTTTTTAAGTGTAAAATCCCGTCACTTCGAGGTGTTTGGCGAGTTCATCTCAGCGCAGTCTAGACCTTCCTCTGCACTTTCTTCAAGCCCCTTCGTTTTCCCCCATTAAGGCAGACTTCTAAAAATAGGCGGCAGCGCGCTTGTCCACTCGGTGTGGGTTGAGTGCCGAGTTAACGGAGCGCCGCACAGCAACACAGCAAACACACCAACCAACTCCTCGGGAAAGTTTCACGTGTCATCCTACTGAAGAAAAAAAAAAGAAAGAGGAAAAAAAAAGCGGGACTCCTCCCAGAAACTTTTTCGAGCATCTACCTCCCCCTGGGTTCCTGTGAGGATCCAAACTTTCCTGTTTGTGGATTTAATTTATGTTTTACGCACAACTTTATGGGGAAGTGTTGAAGGATTATACAGCCAATTATATCCAACCAAATCATAGTTATTATATGAGTTCAAAATTTCACTACAACACCAGAAGATATGACAATAAAGTTACTATAAACGATTAAAGGACGTTTTGGCGTGCGTAAAAGTGCATTTCTTTGTGCCATTCACCCACCTCCCAAAAACAGGCAATCTGTTTATTGGTTTATAGAGGAAATACTACACATCCTGGGAGGGCGTAAAGGGATGCAATACAGAGGAGAGGAACCAACACAAAGCCTACATTAAAAGAAAAGCAGACTTAAAATGGGCCACAATCCAAAAAGAGAGACATTCCACTACAATAAAATAACCATATGGTATGAAAAAGGTCACTGCACACAGTAATGTATGCAGAGACACTCAGAAATGTAATTCCAGGCTTATTCTCATTCTATTTTCATGGTGTTTGCTTCACTTGTTTTTGCTGGTAATTGCATGCATTTTGTATTTCTTCACTGTTGTTTTTCACTCATTCGTCCTCCACAAACAGCCACTTTCCAGGCCCGTGGCGGGTGATATTTTCAGCCTCGTGTTATTCTTCATATTTAAATAAATGTGAGGTGTGAGTCTCACTTGCCAGCCATGTCAGCCCTCAAATAAACCCCCGGTGACAACCTTAATCTGGCAGCTGGAGCTTTCATCACAAAGCAGGGTAACCGCAACGCTTTCCAGTGACTTTCTCAGCCTGTTTTGTGTTCATTTAGAAATGCAAACTTCCATCACACTGAGGTCTGGGATTAAAGGTGGAAATTACTGAGCACCTGACAATTTAATTGTAATCTTGAGAGAAAAACAGTGACTGCTTTTTTTGAAAACACAACTGAGCTTTGACATCTGAGCTCTTCAGCTAAACTTGCAATCCGTTGAGGGTGAAGCAGTAGCTTAAATGTCAACATTATTCTTTTTAATCACCAGGAATCACCAGCTGTAGATTATTAGAATTTAAAATGTGCAAAGCAGCAATTGTCAGGCAAAGATGAAGCACTCCCAAACCTAGAACTCTGATCAAGTCACATCAAGTGACAGTCCAGGATATAAACTTGCTGTGCAACTGATTAAGTAATGTTTTTGTGTCTTCAGAAATAAGTTAGTGGTTGATGATAAAACAGAAAAGGTAAACAACAGTTGTAATCATTCCATCTTGTAGGAATGCAGGATTCACTGCAGTCTAAAGTCAGACTAAGGCATCTATATTTACAATAAAACTATGTATTTGATATATAAAAAAATAAATTTTGAAAATCGCTTCTTACAATACATTATATCATGTACTGATGTCTGCATGCACTGCACGTTTTTGTCTCAATCTAATCTTGATAAATGGATCACATATGTTGTGATGATTTGAAAGTATTACCAGATAAAGACTTTATTTTGAAAAGCATCTGCAATTAGAATCTAATTTGATGCCCTATGTGCCATGTGAGATCAGAAGTATACCATTTTGTGTAAAGCATTTTACAAAATGAAACCATGTTGTGAAAACAGCAATTGTAAAATAAAATTTGCATTTCTCAAAATTAGACAAAAGTTGCTGTTATTGTGTAAAAATATACATATTGTACTTATAGTGACTGTGCTGCAATCAGCTGAGGTGAAGATAATGGGTGGTCTAATTTCAATTTACAGAACACCGCTTCTCATTTTCATTTCATTGCTACTACAAGACACTATAATAGCCACTATCCACATGAATAACCATTGAGCAAATGGGCCTGAATTAAATCTAACACAAACATGAATATTAAGTTGTCCAAGAGAGAAACTGCCTTTGAAAAAAAAAAAAGACTTGGCCAGTAAAAAGTAAAGGCTGCCACCTAGTGGTCAAGTGAATGATGAAATTAGCCTCATTTTTGTTACTGTGTGCACTGAACTGAACATTTTCCAGCAATTAATTCATAAATTCAGTTTACTTATGGGTATTGCCAAGAAACAACTGCAAGTCGCTTTTTGCTTAATGCTTTTAATGCAAAATAATGAAAAATAAATTCAGTATAGGCTTGTACAATAGAAATCTCTTAAAAGAAAAATACAATCATTCCAGCCCACCGCATCTAATAATAATAATGATAATAATAATGCCAATTTAAGGGGAAAAATAAAACAAATAGTAAAAACAGGTAAGTCAAGTAAAGTCTGAGTAGAGAAAGTGCTTCAAGCGTATCAAACACCTCAACCAGTGTGGATAAAGCAGTTGAACAGTACTGTCATATTTCGAGGTGTTCGGGGATGCATCAATGTTGCTCAAATGCTAATCTTTCACATTGCATATCGCTGGGTCCATTCTCTGGCTACTTTGTTGTACCTAAAGAAAAAAATAAAGAAAATCTGATTAAAGAAAAGACTCATTTTCGGGGGGGGTTTTCCCCACATGCCAAAATCTTTGTCTTTCATACTCACTTGTCTCTGTCTGATTTGTAGATGTGTGCGATGTCAGGGACCAGTGGATCATCTGGATTTGGGTCACATAGCAAGGAGCATATGGATAGTAAAACTGGGAACAAAAGACCAAATATCAGTATGCAAATAGGTTTCTAATTGTACAAATGTACCCAATGAATACAAATGAACGACCTTTTAATCAAAATCCTGTTAGTTTAGGTCCATACAAAAAGTGTATTTACAGCCATTGCTTTCATCACGGATATTTAAACAACACCCCACCGCCTCTCATCCATGTTTGCTCCTCCAATTATACAGTACAAAACATGCAATTTCACAATTTGGTGATGAAAGTGCAGGGTGCCGAGGTTAATTTTTTTTGGATAATCAACCCTGAAAATCCTATTACCTGTGTTCCTAGAGGCTGGAAATCATTGACTTGGAAGAATCCAGGTTTGGTGACAGGACGGGGGATTGCTTTACCAAAGGGCCCTCACTATGTCTGATATAATGCAATGTGCCCATATTTATAAATCTCTTACATGCTATGTTTTGCCCCAACATCCTTATTTACTCTTAGTTGTTCCAAATTACCATAAAAAAAAAACCCTGTGACTTTTAAGTAAATCTTTGCTACAATCCAGACCCTTCACAGTGCTGCTGTAGTGTACTATTCTGTAATGAACAGGTAAAAGGCAGATGTTACTTACCTTTTGATACTGTAAGTGCAGGTGACCACTGTGACCTCAGGATGTCCAGGCAGATGCTGCCATTGCTGTTTATGTTTGGGTGATAGATTTTCGTAGTAAAGGCAACCTGTAGAAACAACAGTTGGTAACAAAACACAATGTGAAGGCGGTTGAATTTCTGTCACAGGATACAAAAATATATCACAGATTGCCTGAGTAAGGCTGCATCTAACAACTATTTACAACATGAATTAATCATTTGCTCTATAAAATGTCAGAAAATAGTGAAAATATAACAAGATGATGTACTTCTAAGTTAATCAGTCTCAAAATTACTCTCACCTTAGGTGGTTTAAAGGGATAGTCAGTGGGGAAATGGACGGAAAGGAAGAAAACCCCTCCATGATATGGGCTGTCATTCTGAAACAAAGGAGTAAATTATAGTTAAAATATGCCTCATACTTGTGTCTCAATAATGCCATGGGTTTCAGTGAATAACACTGGGATGGAGTGTGCCAGTGTGTGCTCTCAATACAGAAGAGAAAGGGCTGTAAAGTCAACATAAAACACTATTGTGTAGAGATCTAGAAGCAGCTTGGTTTCTTTTTAAAAATCCAGGAAACTAATCCAGAAAAAGCTCACCGGTCCCGTGATGGTAGCTTGCCAGTGAAACACTAAAGGAAACAAAGATAAGGAAGCAATATATGAGGACATTATTAAGTATCAGGCTTACATTCCAACACAGTCACTATAATATTAATTTGAGAGTGGCAAATTTAGACTACAATGTAAGAAAATTCTATGTTTTTACATCAGACATTTTCACACTTACGGTCTTCTCCTACAGGTCCAGCTGAACATGAAGCTGGAGGGTCCTTCTGTAAGTCAGTTAACTCCTGAACAAATAAACAAACAAAAAAAAATTGAAGTTTGACAGTGCCTCGTATAAAAGGCAACATATATGGTGACATTTTGTTAAACCGTAAACGAATTTTCAGCTAAAACTTAAGGAAATCAAAACATATTGAACAGCTGCCAGAAACATAACTTAAAGTGCTTTGTCACTGCTAGTTTTCTAGGCCGTTTAGCTGGTAGCGAAGTTAGCATTAGGTGGAAATTCAGGTTTGTTGACAACACTCCAAGACATTTGTAGAATAATACAGGCTATCAAATTCGATCACGGTAAAGTCCCCGTATTATTCCCATCGTTTTTAATGGTATTTACACGGTTCACAACCTATTTAAGACCGCCACAGGGAAACGACATCCAGCATACCTCCACAGATAACAAGGCTAAAGAAAAGGCTAGTTATTAAAAAGTTGAAGTGCTTAGCTAGCTGGATTCTGTGTAAGGACATCGCCACTGGCCTATATAACTCGCTGACAGTAAAAGCTCCGTCGTAAATGATATATTTTGCGGTAAAACAAATACAAAACGCCGATACAATCACCAATCAGCCAGTTACGTTAGCAAACATGCTACTATGACATGACTGACTCGCTAACGTTACATCGACATTTCCGCATCGCTCCAACCTGTTCTGTACATCAAATAAATTGAGAAAAGACGGTTATTTTTACCTTGTGTATTCTTTTCAAAGCCATGGCAAGTCTTTCGCAGAGGTTAGGAGAAGCTACGGTGCTAACTTTGACAGCTGTCAGCTACAACTACGCTCACTTTGTGCCGACTCGGAGATATTTGTTTTTGACAAACTGATTACTTCTTTTGTTTCCGCGTTTTTGTTCGACGACGAAGAACGGAGCGGTGCATTGTGGGAAAGGGAGTTTTCAGCTAAGCCGCTTAAAGGGACCGCTCATCGAAAATCAAATATAGTAAAATAAAATAAAATAAAATAAAATAAAATAAAATAAAATAAAATAAAATAAAATAAAATAAAATAAAATAAAATAAAATAAAATAAATACATAAATAAATAAAATAAAATAAAAAAAAATT